>WEIT01018561.1:1217-38171 GCA_013389985.1 Dryoscopus gambensis
GTCCCAGAGCAATATATACTGCAGCAATGCACATCTCAATTCAGGAGTCTGCTGCGGTTCTGTGACCTCTCCTTGGTCCCTCAGAGCAGAGGAGGGAACACTCAAAACATGTCTTGTTGGGCCAGAAATTGTTACCTTGTCAGACACTGAATGTTTGGTAAGGTATTGGCTTATTATGAAAGAAAAATAAAAGCCAGAAAGTACCAGCTCCCAGATAAAATTCTGGAATTAATTAATGGGGCAGTTGAGCAGAAAGGATGGAGAGGTGAGGAGAGTAATTATCTCGTTTTAGGAGAAAAAGGAAAGGAAGGAAAAAGCCAACAAGTCTAAAACCCCAGGAAAAAGCAACAAAGATGTTCAGCATGATAAAGCAACAACTTTTCTTTTCAAAGATGAAAACCAGTTTTTGATTCTAGAGCAAGTGCTGTTTCTATCCTGGAAAAAAGAAGGCTCTGGATGACCTAATTGTGGCCTTCCACAAGGGAAGGGAGCCCACAGAAAAGATGGAGAGAGACTGTTTACATGGGCATGTAGTGATAGGACAAGAGGTAATAGTTTCAAACTGAAAGAGAGTAGGCTTGGATTAGATATTAGGAAGAAATTCTTTACTGTGAGGATGGTGAGGCACTGGAACAGGTTCCCAGAGAAACTGTGGATGCCCCATCC
The DNA here is from genome assembly GCA_013389985.1 of Dryoscopus gambensis. Classification (NCBI taxonomy): domain Eukaryota; kingdom Metazoa; phylum Chordata; class Aves; order Passeriformes; family Malaconotidae; genus Dryoscopus; species Dryoscopus gambensis. The sequence goes on from WEIT01018561.1 coordinate 1,884, forward strand.
CTGGAAGTAAAGGCCAGGTTGGATGGAGCCCTGAGCAACCTGGTCTAGTAAAGGTATCCCTGCCCATGGCAGGGGAATTGGAGCTAGGTGATCTTTGAGGTTCCTTCCATTTTGAGCAGTATTATTCTAATGTTGTGCAGATAGGTTGATCAAACTTTCAGGGATGTGACCAGCTAGAGTTCCATCAAAGACATGTTAAAAGTTTAAATTTCAATGCAGAGAAAGTATTTTGCCGGTTTAGCAGACCTGTGCAGGCATGGTGACTCTTTTGATAGGAAAGAAATAGGAAAAAGTTGAAGGATTTTAAAAAGTTTTTGTAATGATTTTGGCAATCCTCATGTAAGATATGGTACATCTGCCAGAATGGGTCACCAAACCCAGGTTTTTAATATTCAGGTCAGACTCTGAGACAAAAGAACTGTGTGTTGGGTAACTCTTTATTCTGTAGTGTTAATTTAGTTGTAGCACTTAGAGGGCTTAAGCACAGTAGGACTTCTGTTGCTTTAGCTTTCTGTAAAAATGCACAAGTGCTAAGTTCGTGCCCCAGAGGTTTTATGGGTGTCTGTGCTGCAGGTACAGGTCACCATCTGTTTGCCCATGCAATTTTCAAAAGCTTTGTACAGTTCTGCTTCATGCATTGCTTTTGGTTGTCTAAGAAGAAAAAAGAAGACTTGAAAATGTTTGGGCAGCAATACAGCCTTAGGCGTTTAAGGACAATTTTACATGCTGTTGGAAGAGCAGGACTGCCCAAAACACAGCAGGAATTGCTGGATATATGTTGAAGAGAAGTTCTGTGTTTGAATAGTTTGAAATAAATTGAATGACTAAGGAGGTCTGTTTCTGTGAAAGGGGGTGGGGGTTGTTATCAGCATCTTCTTGAGCTGGTGGATTTTTTTGAAAGGTAAGATTACTTTTATATATAAAAGAGTAGTAAGTCTGGTTCTTGTGACTCTTGGTCCTTCCTGTTTCTGACTTGAGAAATGCTATCAAATTAATCAGTCTCTTTTTCCTCTTTGGGGAGATGGAAAGGTCTCTTCTTAACACATTCTAGCTAACACTGGGTAACCAGAAGTGAGGTAAATTTTTAAGGAAATGAAAGACAGATAGGTTCGGGTTGGTGGAAGTACTGTTGAGTAAATCCAGAATTTAACTGGTCTGCCAGGTTGAGAAACTCGTAAGTGGCTAAATTAGACTCCCATGTGGCAAGAAGATACCTTTCTTCTGCAGGTGGGACACACCCAGAGCTTCCCTTACCTGTTTTTAACATGGTGATGTTGAAATTACCAGACCAAACCATTAATTAGTTTATCCAGTTACTTCTTCTCTGGGAGTGAGCTGTCCTGTTGTTTCCATGAGAAGTATATGAAAGTGTAGTTAACAATTAAAACTTTGGAGCAACAATTAATGGGAGCGGTTGCTTACTTGCTGTATCAATTAGTTTTAAGCTTATCTCATCAATAGGAAGAATTTTTGTATCTGCTTCACAAACGAGATTATTTTTAATGCCACTGTGAATCTTCCAGTTTGTTGCATAAGCTTCTAATACAAGAGCATTTGTATGGATCTTAGTGATTCTGAGCTATATTTTCTTTCCTATTTTTCACTGATCAGCAGAAATCATGAAAGGAGATTCAGCCATTCACTAACACAGGACAAAAACCTCTGTTTTTCTTTTTAGTCAAACCCCTGCAGATTTCAGAAGAGAGAAAACTTATTTAAGGTGCTATTTATATATTTTTCCCCCATAGTATTGGTGATTATTCCCATGTCACAGAAAGATGAAACAAAGTCAAGAAGCAAGTTCAGCAGATGGCAATTTCAATGGGATATGTTTCTTTGATCAAAAGTTAATAAGATGGCAAAATTCGAATATAATTACTTGAAGTTTATTTATATGAGATTCATACTGAGTAATATGGAGTAACATATATAATACATATTTTAAATTAGTGCTCAATGCTAATTAGTCTTTAGTATATACTGCCTGCTGAAAAACTCCTTTGCTGAACTGAAGTGTGAATTCACTATAACATTCTGGTAGCAGTATTGGCCAGTTCCCAAATTTCACAGTTACAAATGAGGAAGGCATTGGGAGGAGAATTTTCAGGGTAGCAAAAACCAACACATGGAAACCAAAACCTAACAGCCTCCCATTAATATTGTGGATAATGCCCCTTTAAATACAAATGTTGTTAAAGTCTTCTTTATGAATGCATTTTCTTTATTTTGTACATAGATAAATAGATGTAGTATACAGGTACAGAGAGAGAGAATGAGAATCTGGGTGTGTGGATGCTATTCAGGTCCTTTGTAGATACATTCTTGCACTGGCTTACTGTAATCCACAGCCTTGGCTGTATTTCCTTACACCACTAATAATTATTATAATTTTCTATTAATAGTGGAAATGATGTGCTCTCATTTTAATATGTAAGAGAGATTTGCTTCAGTTTATTGAAGAAATCTTTTGCTGTGGTTGTGAAATGTTATTATTTTAGAAAAGGATGTAACTAATGGCCATGGTTCTTGCAGTTCTGTTGGTTCTGTAATGGTGTGTGTTGGTCCTATAATGGCGCGCCTTTACTTTCTGATTGATTCCAGTGCCAAGAAGGAAGCAGGAGCATGTGAGCACTGACATATTATCAGGTGCAAAGTGCAGAAAATGGATTTCTGCAGCTTGTTAATATTTTGCAATTATTTGTCCTGCCCTAGCTTGCATATTTGATTTGCCCTGAAGGATGTGTGAAAATATGTGCTCACCTTCCATCTTATACCATCACATAAATTTGCAGTGAATTAGCTAGGTGACTCACTGGATAATATTGACTCACTTTACTGATGCAAAATCATATGATGTTTTCAGCATTTATTTAGAATCTTTTCACAGCACTTACTGGCATGTTTGTTAAAATATGGTTGGTTTGACAGATGTAACAACCTATTTTATAAAGGTCTTACTATAAAATTTACAAGACAACGTATTTTGTCACAAATGGTGATGTTGTACAGTGTTTCTATAGCAATCGGACAGTTTTGATGTGCTACAGCTAATATGTTGAAGAGAAATTACTTTAGATATTTGTGGTTGCATGCTAGATAATATATTTGTTGTGATAAAGTTGAGGAACAGGAGTGTGATTGTGCTGGTAACCCAGGGTATCCAGTAAAAGCACTTTGCAATGTATAAGAAACATTCCAAAGCCAAGCCTTGAGGTCTGATAGAATTAAATTAGTGTGGCAATTTAACATGAATCACAATAGTTAATCCCTCAGTGCGTGCTGAAGCTGGCACCGTTGGCTCTAATTTCCATTGAAGCAAAAGAAGGAGGTCGGTCTAGAACAACAGCTGGACTGAGCTGCATATATCTGTTCCACACATTTATTTCTAGGCTTCGATTTGTCAATTATTGTCCGGCTTTATCCAGCCCCTCAGAGCAGGGCTGTGCTAGCGGTACTTTGTCCTTCCTTTGGTTCCCACTGCTCCTGAAAGGCAGAGCAGGATGATGGGAGTGGGAGGAGTGTGGCACTCTTCCCACCGGGAAGCTGCCAACCTCCAGGGCCGGTCTTCTCGGCAGTTTTTCTGCCAGCAAATCTGACCCTTGCCCACCTGTGAGTTTAGAAGCAGAAGGGAAAGATTTCTCATTTTGAAGGAATTGAAAGTGAAAATATAAGGGGGAGGGTATAACTAGGACACTAGAACAGAGCATGGGGAATCAGCAAGGAATAAATAAGGAAAGGGAGTAAAATGCCTTAATAAAACAAAAATACTTTAAGGAAATTAAAAAGGAGAAAAAATAAGGAGTGTTACGAAGGCATATGAAAAGTGACTTACTCTGTGCATGGAAAGCCTGCATAGACTCAACGTTCATGTTGACAGAGTAAAAGAATAATTACAATATGCATGATCCTTTTTGTAATCGTTCAAGTTTTGTTTAGAAGGTAACAATTTTAACATGAAGTTCTAAATGTAAAAACCACAATGTTTTTAAAAGAAATTCTTACAAATGTAGTTGTATTTCATTTAATACATGTACCCTGCCTTTATGTATTGTATTGCACAAAATTTAAATTAACAGAAAGAAACTGGGATTACAGGGTTGGTGAGGCATGAAAATAATAAAATTAAATAGTCAGAAATCATTCATCCATTTTTTTTCAATTTAAACCTCATCCCAAAATCTTTTTCTGTAGTTTCTCAGTTACATAGCATAGGGTGTTCAAAGGCACTAAAGCAGTTTTCCGAAACAGAGTAAACGCTAATACTCAACATAACTACAGGTCGTTGTTTGTCTTCATATTACAGAGCTGCTTAAAATATCATCTCTCTTCAGAGTGAAAATAGTAGCTCTTATACAGCTTTAATTTGCTCTTTATTGCAAAAGAATTTCATAAAGTTTTGCAAAGAAATTGCTGGTGGTATTGGAGGCACAGAGGCACAGCATTTTGTGAGGGTCTCTGATACAGTGCAGGTAGCTCTGAACAGGGGGCAAAAACAAAGGTGGTGAGCCGCCTACAGCAAAGAGGTTTTCTTCCCACTAATGCGCTGGAAAAAGGGAGAAGGCATTTTGTTCCCTCATAACACAGGAAGCATATAAAGAGAAAGCTTGGTTTCACTGAAATAAATGAGAACTTTGCCATTGCCTTCACGGAAACCAGACCTTTAGCCTTTGCTAGGTGGACTAAAATTGCAACAGGCTTAGCGGAGCAATTTATAAAGTTTATAAATACTGCCATACCTATAATTTAGGACTATGTCAGCTGTTACAGCTTTACTCATTTTGAAGAAACGCAGTTATAAACTATGAAACCAACCTTTTACTCTCCTACCTGCTTCTTAGACAGCCTTTTGTAGTACAATGGGAGTAATGCCTTGTGTCCAGTTGTGCCTCTTCAGTGAAAATGCCACGTTTAGTGAGCTGTGTCCTTTGTGTACGTGTATATTTGTATACTGCTACCAAAGCCTCCAAAGTGGCAATACACAGGTGTCTAGGATAGAGGGAAAAGCAGGAATAACATATATCTGCCCATCTTCTGCCTGTGCTTAGTTCAAGAACTTCCTGAGCCAGACCAAACCATACCTCCACCATAACTAATTTGTCCAAGTGACTTTATCTGGTCAGACATGTATCAACTTAAATACAGATTTAAGAGCAAATCAATAGCCTGTAATCAATTGATACTTATCTTTGGCCCAGTGTTTAAGGGAAAACAATTTCCCTCTTTCCATGGGTGCATAGTCTTCCCAAGGAGCAGACAACTTGGCAGAAGGGAATTTGCTATGTCACAGGTGTCTTTGGTGATGGAAGGAATTCTGTCAGTGGCACCACTGCCATTTTGAAAGTATTTAAAGAGATATTTGACACACTTTAAAATTCATAGAGTTGATAGCTTCAGAATATTTATAAAATAACTGTAACTAGAAGTTGTTTAGCAGATCTGTGTTGATTATTTTTCACTCAGCTGTAAAGAGGCAATAGCAGAGCCCTCACAGGAAGTAGAAGAGATCTTGTCTTTGAAGAGAAAAGCAATAATGAAAATATTACTCAAAATTATATTGTAAAAACACGTGCTTGGGTCAGGAGAGCCTCTGCAGGGGAGGAAAACAAGTAAGATGGCCTGGCAGGTCCCTTTGTTGCTGGCCTTGGACTCCTTGCTAATAAACTCCTGAGTAGAACTGAGAACGGTTGTTCACCAAATAATCTAGATATGGACTAGTTTTTACTACTTTAGTGCATTAAAATATTTTTAAATACTATAGTAATAGTTACTTTGGAATTAAACTTACTTTTCATGCCGATACAACAGATAAACAAAGAGGCAAATTCCCTCTTAAAAAGAACTTCACAACAGTGGTTGCTTTTCCTATGTGTCTGCCCAGGATTGAAGTCTGATTTCTCAACATGTAACTTTTACTTCAGTTATACTATAATATTTTCTACTTATATTTTTCAGACATTTGATTTCTCTGGCATTTTCTGATGTATTTGTGAGGCTGAAGTTTCTTGCCTGCCACAAAGACATGGGACTTTTGTACTTGCAGCATTGTGGCTGCTGTGTGGTAGCAGGACAGAGGACAGCCATGCCCCCTGCACATTTGTCTGCTTGTTTATGTCAGATTTATGTCACAGATGGTAATTTCCAAAAATAGTGCCTGAAGTTGGGTTCTTAATTTCATATCTGGAGTCCGATCTAGATTACCCAGTGCATTTCCTGCATAGAGGAGTAAACTTTTTATCTTGTTACTTGTTTTATTTGAAACCAAGTTGGGCTCTGTATGACTCCACAAATCAGCAAATTTGGAGAGAAGCGTGAGCCCAGGGTACAACTGAGACCAGCTGATCTTGGGCTGGGGCTAGGCATGCTTTTGTGTGCACTGGCAGAGCAGAGATGGGTAGGACTTCAGTAATGCTTAGGTTTTGGGGGTTGTGTGCTTGGGTTTGTGTGCAGAGATGGGTAGGACTTCCGTAATGCTTAGGTGTTGGGGTTTGTGTGCCTGGGTTCCAGGGATGGCCAAATTTGTGTCCAGAAAGTAGTGGAATATAGGGTTTTTGTCTTCTGAGGGTTAGGCATAATTGATTTAGAGAGACAGTCTCTGTTTTTCACACAGTCTGTTCCCTGCTGTTGCATGGATTACGAGGAGACACGTTCACTCTCTTTGACTTTTTCCTCTGCTCATTTTGTGGCATTAAATATTTTAAACTGGTCTCTTGCCTTTTGTACAATGGATTTGCTGAAGGATGTTGGCAAAAAGTGTGTGGGTTTTGGCCTGTGCAATACCGGAGTCGATGCTGTGTGGTCTCCCCTGGCTAAACCTCTGTGATGTGGGTTTATGCACTCAGGGGAGGCTTGTGTCTGTAACTCAGCAGGTTCCTTCCTCCCTTAAGCTGGAAAAAATGGAAGCACAGAGCTCACATAGCTTTGCTTGTTAGTCTGAAACATCTCCTGCAGAAGCTGTAGTGAGCTGTGTATTTTTTCCATCAACCAAGCACTTGGCCACTCAAGCAGTGCGAGGAGGAAGGACTGTCACTGTCCGTCCCCCTGCAGTGCCACCAACCACCTTCAAGCCCTTCACCACCACTGCTGGTGTTGCTTCAGAGGCTGTTTGGCTGCTTTCAGCTGTGCCTCCTCAATCATGAGGCAGAGTGACTGCAAGGCATGCGAGCTTAAGTGGTAAATTAGTGCACACTGAGCAGCCTGGGTGTTAGCCAGGCTGTTACTGCTGTCACAGAACCACAGAATGGGTCAGGTTGGAAGAAACCTCTGGAGATGAGCCAGTCCAACCTCCCTGCTCAAGCAGGGACCCCCAGAGCATGCAGCTTAGGACTGTGTCCAGCTGGCTTTTGAGTATCTCCAGGGAAGGAGATTACAGTTGGTATAAAGCTAACACAGCTATGTCTGCAGTTAAGCTTCAGTGTCAGCCATATCCATATATTAGGAATTTGTGTCCAGAAGGCTAGTTAAACTCTCAGAGTGCTGGGTATTTCTCTTCCAAAGGGTATGTGCCTGCTCAGGGGCACCCTGCTTAGTGAATAAGCTTGCTAAACTTCAGAGAAGCAGAATAGTTTGGTTTACTCATTTTCTTTTGATGGTAACTAGTAATTGCAGGCTGGTAATTAACATCCCCCCAAACCCCTGAGAAAATAAATTGTATCATAGCTCAACCTGAAACCAGTAAAGCATTGTTGATGTGCTGTTGACCTCGGGACCAACTGCACCCCTAAGCTATAGTGATGTCTGTTTGACCCAGGGCACAAAATTGAAGAAATGTGTGAGTGACAGGCACAAAATGTGTGCGGGACTGCACAGTCCATCCCTCCACTTTGAGATGTCACCAAGGTCACGTCACATTGCACATTTTTGCATCACTGCTTTCATAGCCAGTCGATAGTTTCTGACTCCAAAATCTATTGACCAGCTGCTGATTGGGTGAGAGGTAATTGCATAAGCTAAAGGGGAGCACATCCCCTGGGCTGGGCTGGCATCCTCTGGGGGCGGTTTCGGCACACACTCCCCATCAGGCATTCAGACATGTTCTTTAACGTTGTATGTTTACCTGTCACTTGGCAACTACATGGCCGGTTATGGTGGAAAAAAGTTATAAAATAGGAGCTACACAAGGACAAAAATAATGTAAATATTTTGAGGGACAGAATGCATAAGCTATACTTCTGAAGAAAATACTATTAGACTGACTGACTTCCACTATTCTTCATTTTTGTACTGTCTACTGAATTAAAATAAGCTTCAGCAAAGGGTGACTAATACTGTAAGAATATTGTAATGAGTATTAATTAATACTTTGCAATTTAAATCAGAGACAATCTGAAGTAGATCAGAAAAAAAATCTTAGGAAAGAAATGTACTACAAATGGGGTTGCTTTGTCTCCTATTCCTCACAGCGCTATTAATCAGGCACAATACTCTAAGGCACAAATTACGTGATTCTGCAAGTTTTCCTGACTCTGCACTTACTAATTTTGCAAACCTATTGTTTCATTAACACTGGCTTTGTACTTGGTATTCTATCTTGAATTAGGCATACAAGAAAGGAAAGAAGAGAATTCTTTTTTTGCTCTTTCCCATTACTTTCTATTTCTTGTAGCAGATTCCCACTCTGGGTCTATGGAGTCTAGGCAAACTTCCTGTCGCAATTCCTGTAGAAACAACTATAAAAATCTCTCAGCCTGGGAGGGACCTCCAAAGGTCAGTAGTCCTACTTCCTGCTCAGGATAGGATCGGCACCAAATTTAGATCCTAGTGCTGTTGGGGGGAGGTTTCCTGTTGGATCTTTTGAGGACAGAGACTCCAAAACCTCCCCGGGCCCGTGCTGCAGTACTTAGTTATCCTTGTGGTGAAATGTTTTCTGTTGAGGTTTTCTTGGCTTATTTTTTAATGACCACTTCATTTCTTGTTCCCTGGCTGTGCACCCTGACCAAAACCCTGATTCCATCTTCTTGCTGACCTCCTTGTAGATATTGGAAGATATCTCAGGGCATGTGCATCACCTCCCTGCCTGTCTTGGATTCTGTAGTTAGACTTGGCAGAGTTGATCAGTATCCTTGTTACTCTGGAGGGCCCAAACCTAGATATAATCTTTCAGGTGCAACCTAGAAGTAAGGAGATTAGTAAATATTCCTCAAAAAGTTAAATTACTGTAATTGCTTATAGTCCTTGTGCGAATGATTAATTCAGAATTTGTTTCTTTGTTATCTTCAGTTTAAAATTCACTTCCGTATGAAAAATCTTCATTCGACTGTTTAATGTCATGTGGCTTTCCTTTGTAGGGGATTGTTTCCACAGGGTTGCAGCATCATAGGGCCATTGGTCTTGACTCTGGGAAACAAGGAAGTTGTGAAATTGTTTGTACAAGTCTTTTGTCATAGTACTGAAGTAGGGGAGAAACTGTATTCTGGAAATCAATAGCTTTCAAGAAGAATGAAAGGTTGTGCAGGATGACTTAACTGAAAATAAGCATTCAGTGTTATATTGTGGCTGTGTGGTGCTGGGATTCATAAACAGGAGTGTACTAGTATAGGGACTGGTTATTACTGCTGTCAAGAAGCATCAGTTACCATCTCCAGCTAAGGAAAGAAACAGGTTGCTGGAAAACTGGTCAGAGTCAGAAATGCAGCTTAAAACTAACCCCAAGCCCGGAGTCCTTAAGCGCTGTTCCGTGCAGAGTGTTTGGTGCCGTAGACAAAACCCTTGAGGGAAGGTTTGTGATTCTAGATACGAATTTCCATTAAATAAGCTTTTAAAACTTTACACAGAATAAAATACTACATGTGGAAGAAGCTTACTGAGTTTTGAAGTGGGTGGTAATTTGCCTCTTCTATAACTGGTTGGTACTTGGAGATTAAGCTGATAACAGTTCTTGAGACAGTTCAAGAGCCAAGAAACTACTTTTGTTGTGATTGGACACGATTACAAAATAAGAATTTAATATATATCTGTCATGTTTTCATATAATAATTAATGTTAGAAAGTGGGAAAGATACCACGTACCACTGCTCTTTCTAACTGCTCGCGAGCTGCTCTACATGGTGTATACAGGAAAACCAGAAGATGGAATTGCTGATAAAAAACATCTGCCTTCGTATTGTCTTATATTTAATATAGAATATTTACATGTCTGTTCTTCATATGTACAAACCTGTGTGTACAGTGAGTGTACCTGTGGAAAAGCACCAAACCAGTGAGTCATTAGATCCTGGTTTCTTTGGTTTTCCCTTTTATGTGCTTTCTATTTTTAAAATTGTTTTCCCCAGGTTGTGGTTGAATTGTCAGTTGGCAGTAACACACACAGTGGTGAAACCAAGAGTAGTTCGAGGTTGGCTTGCCAGGACTGAGCATAACAGGAAAATAAGTGTTGTAAGCATTTGACACAGAGCTCAGCAAGGGCAGGAAAACAACATTAAACTGGCAAAGACTGTTAGCGCCTGTTTAAATGTTGGCTGTCCCACAGAAACCATAAAGGAAAGGTGAGAGTGCTAGATTAGGTTATGAGTGTGTGTGAAGCCAGCACAGGGACAGCAGGAATGCTGGGTTCTCTCTGTCCTCCTCTGGTGCAGAAAGAAGGTCACAGATGGATTGGCAAGGTCGGGTGGTGAGAGGCAGCTCCCGCCTCTCAGCCCAGGGGCAGAAGGAAGCCACGTGCTGGGACTTACAGAGTCCTGGCCCAAAGCAGCCCTGCTGTGCTGAGCAAGGGGAAAGCAGCTCCTTCGCTCTGGGCACAAGGCTCGGAAAACAAGGTGGGCCACGGTCCTCCTCGTGCCGTGCGGAAATACCCTGCGTTTCCAGTGAGACTGTGGCTTGAACCAGGCCCTGGCACTGCTCCTGGTAAATCCCTTGGCAGCTCCTCGGGTTTTGCTGTAGTTGAGGTCTCTGGTGCTGCTGTGTATTTCTGTCATTTCATGTTTGTAGCTGTTTAGTTTTGTGTTTGGTGTTGTTGGCAGCACTAAATCACACGTTTAGACTTCCATAGACCCTCTAACTGGAGAGCTACCACAGCCATACCCTGTTCACTGAAGTTGGTGTTTCTGGTTGTGAGTGAGCCCACGGAGGAAGTAGCCTGATTTCCACGCTGGGTATGCAGCTCTGTTTGTGGTGTGAAAGTATGTTACGATTTAATGAAGTCCTTTCAGAAAATTTAATGTTGAAATGTAGGGAAATCTAAGTAATTGGTAAAGCCTATTTGTAAGCCACATTGAAGGGGTTTTGCTATTTCTCCTGGAAGTACTGTCTAATTATATTACATGTGCTTTACAAAGAAATTTAAACTTAATAAAATGGAAATAGCAAATCTATTGAATTACAGCAGATAAACATTAAGAGCATTTCCTGATAGTAGCATTTTAGAATAAACAACACTGTAGGCCCACTAAAATTAATACTAGTTTAAACACGTTTTGCTCATGTGTTGCATGCATAGGCTGCTGTTGCTAGGGGTGCTGCATAAAACAGAGCATTATGTAGAAACCTTTCACTGGTAAGTCTCAGCTGATAATAAATGAAGAGTGGCTTCTTGAGCCAAGTCATTTCCGAGCTGTGCCTCTGATTAGTTCACAGAGGCTTTTAATACCCCTCAAATGAGCGTTTTTTGTCATTATGTATCTTGTAGGCTTGACAAGTAGGTAAAGACATTTTTAATACCTCTTTTCTATATTCTTAGAATACTACTTAAAGCTTACAAATAAATGTCATTTGGTGGAAGAGTAGTTAACTCAACCCCACAGGTTTGTCAGTGAACCTTTTGGGACCATCAGGGGGAAAGTGATCTTAGAAGGTACCTTGTCAGTTCCCTTTCTCAGCAATAAAAATTTGAAAATACACTCCCTTTCCCATATGTTATCTTAGAGAAATATTTTCCCATTAAAATGGAACATTTACTTTCACAGTAAAAGAAAATTTAAAAATTCTTCAGCCTGAACTTGGCAAAGAATTTCTCTGTTTAAAGGTGCCACCACGTGTTGCTTGCCCAAGTGATAGCTCTTAGGGGAGCCTGCCGCTACCAGGTACAGCCAAATACATTTTGGTATCTGAAACTATAAAGAAAAAATTAAATACGCAACTCTTGGGGTTCTCACATGGCATATGATTCATTTCCTGAAATATGTGAGTGAGTGCTTTTGGACTGGTTTTGCCCAGGCCTTGTGTGCCATGGTAGCATGTGAAGCTATTTTAAGAGGTTTTTCTACTCACTGGCCCACTCAAGAAGCTGGGATATTTGTTTGTTCATATCATGTCTTTTAAATATGATAGCATAAGATTGCCAGCACAAGAGAATCCTAGTTTAAGATTAGCTCAGTTAAAATTAGGAGGGCCTTCAAAAATAAATGAGAGGGGTCCAGCTTGTACAGAGTTTTTGGACAGATTACATTTAGTCATCATTAGCAGTCATGTGCTTGGGTTTTTTCCAGACTTTGGCAAGCCCTGCAGAGATCAGAGAATAAAAATACCTTTCCAGTTTTCTGCACTCCTCATCAATCCCCATATAATTGCACCACCACTCAGAATTTAAGAAAATCATTCTAAAATAAGAGAATTAGGTTTGAATTTGATGAATCAGGAACTGAATGAAGTTGCTGTCTTCTACGTATTTTCTATGTTTTTGCAATGGGAGGAGAAGTCACTTTAATTAACGATGCTGTAGTTTTATTCAGACATTTATTTAAATAAGTGAATCAGGATGTAGAAGAGGAATCTGTATTCCAGTCTTTAGCTATAACTTTTTTCCCTGCACTGTTGCTATGGAGAGGCATATAAATATTTGTATCACAAGCTAATTTTACTTCACTTATAGATGGCATGGAAATACAGATAAAAATGGTAAAGAAAAGTTGCTGTAGGTGTGTTTCATCATGCAGAGTAGTATTTCGGGATGGATTCAGGCCCAGACTAGCAGCAAAGAAAAGGTTGAAGGTGCTGTGTTAAAGCATCTGACATCTTTGTATCCCGTGTAGACAAGTGCCCACTTTATTTGCAGTTTCATCTTTTCCAGTTTTGTTATAGCATTATTAGATATTTATCTTTCTAATAGCTCATATGTCATGGGCCATTTTTGTGAAATCAAATACAAATGTAAAAGAAAGAACTCGGCTCAGCAGCATGTCCATCCTCCACTGGGGGAATGATACAGAACCCTCACAGCTGCTTAGGAGTCGAAACCTGCTTAAATTGTTTCTTTATACAACCACTCACATTTCTTCATGTCCAGGCTTTTCCTTTCCTTGTCTCCTGAATTGCCTCCAAGAAAGCAGCGATGCTGGGCACGAGCAGTAATTTCCAGCAGTGCTGTGCCTCTCCTTGTCCCTGCTCCTCACGGGCCGGTCTCCCTCTCCTCTCCTTCCTGTGACTGTTGTCCCTGTCTTTTTTCTTCGTGCGTTTAAGTCACTGTGACTATTTCTTGGTTTTTTGGGGTGGTTCCAGCCTTCCAGACGTGTCCAGGCCCTTGGCTGACAACCCCCAGGTGATGTGTGAGAGATGCCTTGGGCACAGTTTAAACTCTTTCTTGTTGCCTCTGTAAGGTCTGCGTTATGAAACATCCTCTTTAACAAGAAGCTTCACGGAACGGCTCTGTTTTCTCCTACTCAGCAGATACTTTCGACACCTGGGATTGTTATCCTGGTTTCACATGGAGGTCTCTCTGGTGATGTCCTAAGATAATGAAAACAAAACTGGTTATCAGAAGGATTGTAAATAACTCATATCACCATAGCAGTCTGATACTGCCTTCTTATATCACAGGGTGTTTTTATTCAATTCAACAACAACAACAAAAAAAGAAACACTGGATAACGGTTAACAGATTGTTGCAATGGGAAATGGGGGCAGCAGTTTGTCAGTAGTTCACTGACCTTTTGAGATCAGCTTAAAAGCCTAAATATATAAGGCTAAATGACTTTCATGTAAGGCATTATTCATCACAAAACTAATTAATTAATTAACATACAGATTGCATTGCCATTTGATGAGTGTTTTGGTGGGTAAAAGTAATGCCTCTGTTAAAACTGTGTATTTTGTAAAAATCAGGCATGACAGACTTGTGGTTTTTGTTTTTAAATGCTCAAGCTCTTTTTTTGGTGTGGTTTTATTACTCAGTGTCCGGCTTTGGGCTCTGGCTGGTTTGTGTAATTCCTCCTGCTGCCGCTGTACTCAGCGTCTCTCTCCGCTCTTCTCTCCTCTGGCAGCAAATGAAGCTGGCGGCGGAGTCCCTGAAGGAGTAAACACGGAGGAATGAGGATGACTAAGGCGGTCACATGCAGGGCGGAGCCAGGGTTTTTGGTCATGTGCGGCGCTCAGAGTGCACCCTCCACCATCTACTGAGTAGGTGGCACCTGCTTATATGAAACTTAGTAAATAATCTTTGCCTGACACTGTAAAAAACTGTATTTTCTCCTGCTCTCTTTGTTTCTCATATGCAATTGCTTATGAACGTAACACCAAATAAAGCACTCCAGCTTATGCCAGGTCTGGATGAAATCTGCCAGACTCCCTGTGCTTTGAGTGATTGAAAACAGATCCTGTGAGGAAGCATCCGGAAGCTAACTAGAATTTTCAGCTGCAACTCTCTAAAGGGAAAAAAAGAAAAAGTAGACTACTATTTAATTCACAGTGTAGTCCTTTATGGTTATTGCCCCTTTCGTTCCTTCATTACAATAACTAATCAAATCCTGTATTATTTCAAAGATTTGCTTATTAGCTACTGCTTGTCCACAGCAAATTAATTTAAGTATGTTATAGATTTCATAGGGAACAACACTGTATTTCATTATGTGATCTGAGAAACAGTTGAACATAAATATTTATAGAGTATGCATTATATACTCCTGTTTGCTAGTTCTCTAAATAGGTCCCAGCTAAAATCTTTTCAAAAGCCAGATAAAAAAAATTTACTAGGAAACAGATTGCTGATCAGTGACTTATGAAGCATATTTATTTTCTAATTTATGTTGGGTTATTGTATCAGTCCCCTGGATTCTGAACTGCAGCATTGTATGAATGGATCTTCTGGTTAAATGAACTAACACAAACAGATCAATTAAACTTGATACTTGATACACCAGTACTTGTGTTTGTAGTGAATATCTGATTTGGTTTTCCTTGCATTTCACAAAAAGGTAGTTGTCCTAATGTTTCATTGGTTTCTGACAGTAATAGGACCGAAATTTGCAGTGTTTGCTTCTGTAACCTTGAGACGGTTTATTTTTGGTTGCTGTGATGTTCAGTTTTGGTAGATGTAACTACATGTGGTACTTGATAGAATTGTTTGTTAAAATCTGCTGCTGCCATAATTAAGGTATTTGCCTACTTTGCACATTTCAGATTTCTGCCACAGGGCCCCCACAGCAGAGTAATATAACTAAGCCAAAATGTATTTTGTCTGGGACTAAAAATTAGGATTTCTCAGGCTCTGCGGGTTTGACCCAGTAAGAAATGACTGTTCCCCTGAGAAGAGAAGCAAACCTGTGCTACGGCTGCTCTGTTCTTGCTTCTCCCACTGTGAGTCCCCCACGCTGCTGCTATTTCAGGGGTATCTCATGGGCCGCTGCTTTCACAGCCTGTTCCTGGAGCAGTGGCAGGGCTGTGGCTGCACAAGCTCTGCCCTGAGGATCTCTGAAGGAATTATGTCACCCTTCCTGTAGTGCTGTAGAGATTCCAAAACCAAATGTTTTTTTAGGAGGGGACCAGTGTGTTCTCCGTGAAAACTCCCCATCTTTGCAATCTCCTGCCCACTTTGATCTGAAGTAGCTCATGTTTCTTCAAGTTTTAACTGCCTGGTCAGTGGTTTTGAATGAGCAGTTTCAGAGAAGAAAAATCATGGGATGGGTTCCTGATGGAGTTTGTGACCCTGAAGGGATTCTGCTGGTCTGCTAATTGATGGTGGTCTGGGAGCATGAAGTTGGTGTGTTTTGCTGATGGCAGCTGTATCAGGTGTCTGGAATAACTTTCTAAGATGGGTTAGAAAAGGAATCAAATCCTGTGTCAGCTGTGATCATGGGAAACAAGTAAGTCACCTTCTGCAAAACTGACTTTGCGGTTTTCCTTGTGGGGTCCATTTCTTCTGTTTTTTTGTGGATTAACAGGAAAATCTCTAGTGAGGTGTAAGTACCCAGTGACATCAGTAATGTCGGCTGTTGCCTTTGCCTTGGGCAAATTCCTTCACTTCTGCTTAGTTTCCTTATCTGTAAAGAGGGATATTACTTACTCAAGTGCATTCTCCACCTAAAGTGAGTAGGTATGGGGGAATTCTGACCTTCCATGGTGTGAGTGAGAGAGAAGTATGGGACTCCTTTGTTTTATAGGGATTTAAATTTTGTTCCACATACTGGGAGAACTCTTGTTTTAGCATCACAGATGCTACGTGGTCACGCACGACAGAGACTTTCTGCCCTAGAAGTGCACACTTCAACTTGCTGAGAAATGTTCCCTCATAGTGCCAAGTAGTATTTTGTCACTGAACTGAAATTTAGCTCCTATTCCTCTGTAAGCAGCTCTTTGTCCTTCCACTGGGGAGGGGTTGCTGTGTTTCATACTCTTTGGTACTGGGTTTTGCCTTTTGGGTTTTTTTTACATTCATGATGGCATCTATTTTCATTTCTCATTTGGGAGAAGAAATGTTTCTGTCTGTGCTCCTGAATGTGTTGTTTCCTTTCTGCTCTAGGTGCAGCTGTAAAAATTGTGGGGTGCCAGGGATGAAACTCACTAACCAAAATCAGTTGTCAGGTGAAAATAGCAGAAAGAGTAAGATATTTATCAGTAGCTGCCATTCACAGGACATGGAATCTGAATGTCTGTTCCCAGTGTCCATGGCAGGGTGTCCCTTACCCAGCTGTGCCTCGCACCTCTTGAGAGCCGTGGCTCTGGGCCCTTCAGGAGTGCAGGCCGACAGACAGGGTGCGAGGCAATTCTGCCAGTACCTGAGTCTAAGCAATAAAATAAGTTCATCTCTGGTCTCAAGCTTCAGGGAAAAACCAGGGATGAGGCTGGGAGCATCCTGTTTGGGAAGATGACTGTGTGGGAGTAGCTCGTATCTGTTAAGACTTGGATTTTACACATCTCCTTAGCAGCAACAGTAACAACCCAAGAAAGCTGTTTTTTAGAAGGGCACTCATAAATCACTTGCTGGTGATATAAAAGTTCTCTCATCAGGTACGTTGTGAGCACAGGTCTAACTGCGTGGCCCAGAGGAATCTGCTGACTGAAGACATCTACTGTTCACCTCCTGTGAACCTGAGGACAACAGAAGAGAAAAACACTCATTACATGGAAGGGTTCCTCTGTAAGCAGGCAAGCAGTTATGGATACTTTAGCCTACCTGGACCTGAGGGAATTGATCTTGAATCTCATTCAGAGAAATTTGAGTTTACTTCCTTATTCATGTAAGCAAAGCCCATGGGAACAATGCCTACTACTGCGATGTGCTGTCTTCAGGAGCTCTGCCATGCCTCACCCAAGAGCTGGAGGGGTGGGTGCCAGTGTCAGGCCAGGGCTGACAGCATGGCCTGGTGACTCACTGCCAGCCTTGGAGCCTGGTGCTGAAAGAGGAGCATCTCTCTGCACCCCAGTGCTCGATACAAAGCACTGTGGTGATGGCTTCTGTCATCACTGGCATCACGAGGGCAATGCTGGGCCTGCTGTAAGAGCAGCTCCTCAGCCCTGGCTCCCAGGGCTGTCCTGGTGCCAAGAAGAACCTGTCCCAGGCTGAGGGCACGTGGCACACAAGGGCCCAGAGAGAAGACCAGATCCTGCCTCCCTAGCTCTGTATTTCTCAAGAGAGAGCAGTGAGACGGAGGAAAGAGGGAGATGTTACTCAAGGGCTTGGTGAAATGAATTGCTGAGATGTGACATGACACATCTGAGAGCCTGATGAAGGTTGTGTTACCTCTCTGGGCTTCTCAGGCCCTATACTTGCATTTTTCATACAACATAATTCTTCCACCACATGAGAAATAGAGGTCATCTTTCTTTACCCCTGTGTAATAAGACTTCACTCTGTCACTAATACAGGATTCTTGACTTCTAGAAATTGATGTCATTTGTAATACAAGCAGATAGGCCAAACTGAGTCATCTTACAATTACAATTTAAAATTAATAAAATAAGTAAGTAGCCAGAGCCTGTGGTTCGGGAGGGAGCAGGCTAGGACAGCTGCAGAGACAGTGCTCTGGAGAATGACAATACCGTAGTCCCTCAGAACACTGTAGGGATGATGTGACTTCAGTGAGGGAGCCTGGCTGGCTGCATCCAGTCAGCAATGCAACAAGTGAATCATTGCTGCACTTTCCCAAGTACAGTCACGTCAAGGTGTTACTGCTCAAGCACCTTTTACTGAAAGCAAGTCATCATTTGGAAGTAGTGACAAACAAATCACTTCTGATTCATTCACATAAACAACCATGGGAAAGACTAAGGGGGTGGCTGGGTTGTCTCTGATCTCTGGGACATTCCAGCTTGCCCCTGTTCCCTGTTTATTGCCAGCCACCTGCATTGGGATTTCCTTTTATTTGCTAGTGAAAAACCCTTAAAAAAAATCTGACATGAAAAGTATCTGACCTGCACCTACCAGCTACTGAGATGTTATTGCTTGGCCTTGCACTGCAAGATGTGCTACGCCTTTCCTGTCTCGGTCACAGTCACAGCCCTGCAAGTTCCTTGGCTGCTCCTTTCCTTGCTACTGCCTCCACCCTGTTTTGCAGTGACCAGAGCTGGGAAGCTCCTCAGCAGGGGCAAGGTCCCAGCTGCACGCGCCCACGGGTACAGCTCTGCCCCAGCCTAAAGCAGTGGCCAGTTACTGGCGTACAGAACCTGTTCCCTGTCCTTGATCCCTGTGTCCGTACCCTCCCTGGCTGGTTGCAGTTTGTGCTGCAGGAGCAGTTAAATCAGTGCAAGCAGCACAGCTGGTGCTGAGCTGCTCCAACCACAGGCCACTACAGACACCTCTGAAGGGTGAGATGCCAGAAGCCACCCTGCTCCCAGGCAGCCCCATGCACCTCACCGCAGCAGGTGCTGGTGGGGCTCAGTGGGCTGGCACTGCTGCCCGCCTCTATTGTTACTGTTACACACCTTATTTGCCAAGACCAATGGTACCAGGTTAGGTTTGGGTTAAAAACATTCCATCTATACTGCTGGAACCTCAACTCCCACCTTCACAAGAAGAAAAGTACTAGTTTACACCACAAGGGTGCATATCTGGCATCCAACCCATCACTTCATCTAATGTGGTCAGCCCGAGAGCACTGAAGCAACTTCCTTCCCCCATGAGTGGGGAGAGATGTCCCTGCCCTCCTGCAACTGCAGTGGGTGCGTGTGGCTGACATGAGACTCATCTGCCTGCTGACAGCAAACATTTTAGCTGAGACTTCAGGACCCCAGCAGTGTCCTGTGCTGTGGAGCTGCTAAGAGGGTTTAAGCTGCACAGTGGTAGCACACACATCCTCTCGCTGAGCAGCAGCATGCCAGGTTTACTAAACCATTTAAACCAGCCTGAAGGTCTGCCTGAGGAACAGCTACCTCAGCCTTGAGACAAAAACTCTTAGCAGATCACAACTGTGACAACTGTTAAGCCCAAATGAACTTGTTTGAGCAATGCAAGAGAATAACTGGAAGTTCACAAATGAATGTCCGTTCACACACAAAGCTGGGCTCTTGCCATGCAAGGCCCCTCGCTCTCCCCAGGTGCTGCAGCGTGGGGATGGGCCCAGAGGCTGTGCCACCCTCACACAGCCAACGCCAGGAGAAACAAACTGTATCCACATGCAAGTCATCGCTTATGCATCAATCAGGATTACACTTTTATTAACTGGATTTTCCATTTCTGTCGCACACCATGAATGTTTATACAGTGAAAAAGCCAAACATTGCCAGAAGCAATAAGATCAGTTGGTATTTCTGTACCCTCTTAACACACATGGATTCTTTCTTGGTGAGAAATTTTTATACTTCTGTTCATTAATTCTGCTTATTTAGATTGCTACTCTTAAAATTCTGTGTCAAGATTGTCACATCTTAAATACAGATTAAGTTGCTAGAGGTACATTATTTTTTATATATTTTTATATACACACATACAGAAAAATACAAGACTAACTGTTTTTCCACAATATTTACTTTATACACTACTGTAACTATATGCAACTCTTAAAGACACGTTAAGGGGTACAAGAAACTGTTTACTTGCTCTAAATAGTTTGGTCCAATATTATCTTAATGTAGTGGTTATTCTCGCCCTTCCTTTCACGTGACGACATAACACGACGTACACCACATGCACAATCATCCACCTATCAACAGTGGGGAGAGGACAGCACTCAGACTAACACATCTGTACACCCAGAGGTCCAACCAGCCACACACAACTATAAGGCTATAATACAACTATGCAGCATAAATGGTCAACACTGCTGTTCTAAAGTGAGCACCATATATACAGTCGTATATAAAAACATTGGAAACAAAATACACCCGGGGTTAGTTAAAAGGTGCCATTCCAAGGCTGTACATATCAGGAAAGAGTATTTACAATACTTGGAAAAAAGCTGCAACAAATAAAGTTTATTGCCAATGCCCTTTATAAACTTGTCTCCTCTGTGGATGTTACGCTCACTGTCTGTGAACCACACATCTTGTTTCTGGCCCTTGGTAAGATCCCTGCTCAAAATTTCAAGCAATTATGTTCTATGGCTTCACCCACACATCTACGCTTGTAGTTTTTAACTAAACTGCAACTAGAGATTAAAACGTAAAGAAGCGGAACACTTATCCTTTGCCTTGTTCCGGAAGCAGAACCCCTGGCTCGGCTCTCCAGGAAGAACACCCCACGCACTTCAGACTCTCTGAAGTCTTGTAGGAATCACAGGAGCTGTCGTGAGCTGTGGCCATCCTGAGCCAGCCGTTCTTTGGTGCTCTGCTCCCTCCACAGCAGACACAAAAGGTGCTGTATTGACCATTCTGCAAGTGTTACAAGATGCTCAACAGTGTCAAACTCCTCTGGGACACCCAGGGTCTGCCCAGGGCGCTGCTACATAGTACCCCCAGTTTCACTAGCATTGCTTAGAAGACCCAGTGCACAGCATGAAAAAATAAAACATTCTTGCCCTTCCCAAAACTAGGAATCTGCAATATATTTTATTCTAGGTAATAAAATTCCACAAAGTTAATTCATCTGGTCAAAAGTATCCTTTTGTACAGAAATAGTCTAAATCAAGACCTTGCCATGACAATGGGAAACCTGACCGGAAGGCTGAGAGCTGTGAAAGAAACACTGTCCTACAGGCTATTTTAAATGGACTTTATGAAAAAGCGTATTACTGAGGGAAAATAAGTGGTGTACATGTGGGGAATAGCAGTATTTTAAGTCTTAAAAAGAGTAATAATAACAAAAATGTAAATGACAGTAATTTAAATGTGAGTCCAATTACCTAAAGGTTTTCCATCCCTTATTGTCTTCTGGAATCTCAGGGAAGGGAGGAGAGAACAGCAGAGAGGGTTTACGGAGGTAAGAACCTAAAATACTAAGTGTCATGATATACTACTAACAAAAGTAATTCATACAAATACTTTATTTTCAGTTAGCATGTAAAAACTCAGAAGTAGACTTAATAATTTACGTTTGTTATATTAAAAAAGATTGTCTGCTTGTAATATTAACATATTTCTATGGGAGAAAGCTGCCTTATAAATCTACTTGCCTTTTTTTTTTTTTTTTTTTTAAGAAAATTGCCTCTAGCAAAACAAGATCTTTTCGGTTTCAGTTTTGAGCCACAACGTTATCCATATCATAGCTTAAGACAAATAGGTGTGGGTTTAAAATCATATTTCAAGATCACTAATTTTCAGTGCATCTTTGCTTTGTACAAGCCTTGGAACATCTGAAAGCTCCCTGAAGAGTTTTCAGCATCAAAACATTATTGCTTTGGTTCTGTTTCAGACACATAGAAGTATGCCACATATCACATATTTTAGTTTTCACAGAAGGTCAGAACAAGAATTAACATTTCACAAGCAAACAAAAGCTTCTCTCTCTAGTTTAAGTGCAGAACATGAAACTTCTAAGTGCTTCATTTACATTAGGATCCAGATATTTATTTTAATTTAATCCAGATCTTACATAATAAAATTATAAATGTAAAAATTACACAATAAAATATTCTGTTTTGTTGAAAAAGAAAAACATATCTGCTAGCAGCATGCAAAGACCATGCATTGTCATACCATCAAGCAAACACAAAATTAAAGTATAATAAATAACTGCTTGAAGCCCACTTAAAAATCGTAAGACAAGAAAAGGAGGTCCGTGACAAGGTGTTCACAGCTCCGACCAGGAAGAATGACGCTGTCAAGCAGATCGAGCTGTTCAAGTCAGGTCATTGTCAAATGACGTGACAACAACTGGTTTGACTGGAGGTACACAGCAGCCCCTCCTTTGGGTTCCGCTGAATATTCACAGATATCATTTTTTCACAGAGAGGTAGTTGTAGCACATTGTTTTTCAAGTTCCTGTTCTTTAGCCGTTCCAACTCGTTTGTTGTGTCTGACATTTGGTCAGAAAAAAATTTTAGGCTGCTCAACGATGAAGCCTGGTTTGCACTTCCGCTGGAGCTTATACACATTTTCCACGTTGATTTCTCCTGTACTTTTACACTGGAAAAGGACAGATTGTTTTGAGGATCAATAATGTATTTCGTGCTGCCGTGAATCTGTGAACTTAGGCAAAGGCTCATTAGCTTCAGGCTTTCAACCAGTTCCCCTGCGCTTCTGGACGACAGCTGCATCGAGTTTCCAGATCCAGCACATCTCCGAGTGGAACCCGAGGTGGTGTTGGTGCTCCCGCCAGAGCTACCAGAGGGACTCCCCCCACCTTTGTTGTTATCGCCTGGGCTCGTTTTGTCCACCCCTCCGTTTCCATTGCTTGGCTTGCTTTGTCCACCACCGTCCCCCTGGCTGCCAGGCGGCCCTTCGCTGCTATCCCGTCTGTGCCAGGAGTAAGTAAACCCGCTGTCCTTGTCCAGACGCCTCCTACTTTCTGAGTCGTCATCGCTGGTTTCGGAGCTGCTGCAGCTGGAGCCCCGTCCCTGGCTTTTCCTCCGGTGGTACCGTTTGTGCACTGTGCTGGGCGAGGCGATATTCATCTTTAACCTGCTGAGCTTTGGGGGCAAGTTCTCGTCCATGTCAAACTCATCATCTGACTCGCCCTCCTCAAAGATCTGGTTGAGAACTGGTGCACTCTTTCTTGAAGTAAGACGATTTGTAACCGAAGGCTTACGACGCAGAACAACTTGAGTAGAAAGAGAAATAGGTTTTTTATCTTCCTCATCCTCCTCTTCATCTTCTTCTACTCTGAACAAGCACTTCCGGCCACTTGTAGTGGGTTTTAAGCTCACCGATGGAACTGCTGAAAGTGCCGGCCCAGCCAGTTCAGGGATCTCCTCCTTCTTTGCCGAATCCCCAAGGGCTTTGCTCCGGTGCCCATTGAGAACGTTCTCAGCCGTGCGAGCCGGTGACTGAGGAACAGTGGCGTGGGAGAGAGGGGTTGCCGTAAGGTCATCCTCCAGATCCTGGGGGACATCAATTTTTGTCGGCCACGACTGCCTGCATAAAAAATTAGAGAAGATACACAGGAAGTTAGTTACATCATGGCAAGCCTTTCAGAACTTAGAAGGAAGTCTGAGGTCTGCACCAGAGAAGCACAAGTACTGACACACAAATTGGGCTGCTGAGTGGCATGCCTGCAAACAACAGTAGTGAGTGACTGAGCACAAGGAAGCGTTCTCAGAGAACGTGCCTTCAGAAATGCTGCTATTTGAAAGGAACACCATCTATACAAGAACATAGCTTAGAAATTGTTGGTTACTGTCAAATCAAAGTTTAAGATTTCATTGCTCTCAGAAAATGAATTAAGCGATAAAATAACTTGAATAATTATGTTTTAAAGAAAATCATCTGAGACTGGTACAGAACCACCAGTACCTAGAGGAAGGTACCAGCCTGTTCAAGCACAACTTAAATAAGATAGTATTGCAAATTACTTTTAATCTGAAGCCTCTGGGTTTTTTCCCCCAGTATTTTTATTATAAAAATTAGGTTAGAATTAACATGAGTGAGACTGAAAAGATGAGTCAGACAAAACAGTCTTTCATTCTCACCAAGCTCTATTCTACAAACTTCCCTTTAATTTTAAACACACGCAAACTGAGATCATGCATTTATTTGTCCTTAGCTGAGCATCTGAATAATACAACTGCATGAATTCAAAACTTAAGCAGCTTAAGAATGTGACACTTGGATAAACTGTAAATCCAAGTTGAAAACGTATGACTCTGTAATAGCATTAGCTCAAATCAAAAGTAACATAAGTGTGCATCAGTTTTACAAGTAGCAGCTGATGTCTTATCTCCAGTATCTCTAATGATTTGTATTTGACTTTAAATCTTAAATTAAATTGTAATTTTCCGATAATGCACACAGAATAAATTAAGAACAAAACCAGTCAGTCTTTACTCTATTTTGAAAGCCTAATCCAAAAAACCAACATCTACTGACCAACACCTTAACACTGAACGATTCTTCAATGTCTTCTTTTTTCTTTCATTTTTTCTTTCGTTTTAAAAAGTTTGCCAATCATTTAATTTTAAAAACCCAAAATACTCCGGCATACTGCATGAAAAGCTGTAGTAGAGGCCTCTGTTCACATATGGACAGAATATTACAAGACATTCCCAACCATGTTTTGTTTGTGCCAAAAGAAAGGGCTGCAAGACTTTGTAGCCCAGTTTAGAAGCAAGAGGAGGAGGACAGCAGAGAATCCAGTGCGACCCCAGGTATCTGCCTGACAGACTGCATACAAAGACACGAGGATCACATCAGTTTCCTCCTCTCTGCCACGTTAGGAGGTCAAGCTGAAGGAAGGAGGAAGGCTCAAACACCTCTTTGCTGCAGTAGGACTGCACTTGCTGAAGGCTGCACAGAAAAGAACCCTGAGGTGTGAGATACTGGTCTACACCAGGTTGTCTCCTGACAGCTCTCCCCAGTTGTATTAACTTTGAGGAGGAGGCTTTACTAAAGCCAGCAATAAACTCACCAAGCCTTGCTGCAGACTTTGCTTTGAAGCACTCCTGTCAGTTTTGCTCAACCAACCAGTGCCAGAAACACCCCCCAGGATCTTCTAACACCAGGGCCTGGTTGCCCACACTCCACCTGAACCTGTCTAGTGCATTCCCTGGGTGGAGCCATGCAGGCTCCTGCCTGTCTCACTGGGAGCTGCCCGTGGCCTCCCACTAGCCTCCCTCCAGTGGAGAGCTCTACCTGGAGGGAGGCAACACAAGCAGCAGCTCCAAGCCAAGCTGCACAGGCAGAAGTGAAGCCTGGGCTGTGCTCTTCCTTGGTTTGACTCTGGCACCCTCCCTTATGCCCCAGCTGACTCCAGAAACGCTGGGAAACACTGACCCAGTTTGCTGATGACTTGTGCTCTGCTGTGTATTTTAAACACAAACAATTGTCTGTAATTAAAAAACAGGACTTAAATACACTAAAAACATAACTACAAACATGACAGAAAATGAAGATCTAAATTTTTCAGGAACTTGCCATGCTTAAAGAACAGACTGGTTTGTCAGCAAAAATAGGAAGAGTTCTGTGGTTGTCACAATAAAGAGCAAATATAGTATCTTACAGTACTGTAGTTGCCAGGCAATAAACCTCCTCACTACAGTATGTTTATCTCTCATAGCAGCCCATGTTTGCTTCCCTTCCCTTCGGCCTCTCCCCTTATTCCCACTGGGCCTGAGGGGAGAGTGGGCCAGAAAAGAAGCTCCAGGTTGCAAGTTAAATTGTTTTGGTGGGGTTTTTTTACCTTTAGAGGTCTCAAAATCAAAGTAATGTTCGACTTTGTTGTCTTTTCCGTGAGGTCATTCTATAGAAACACTTGGAATTTAGAACTATCATGGAGGCAAAGAACAGGCACCAGGACCATTAGAGCAAGGGTTCCTGAGTTTGTGCAGATGTCCTTGTTATGAAAATTCATACTCACAGGCCAGGCTACAGCTACTCAGATTTTACAAATTCATAGAGATTCACTGAACTTTTAGTTCCAGTTTCTTCTACAACTAGAGTTGCACTTTACTGAAAGAGTGACACTGAGGAAAAAAACCCCAAACAATTCAAAAGCTGACTTTATAGTTTTAGAATTTCTGTTTGAAGGTGAACTCCAGGTTTTCCTCTAAATTAATTTGTTTTATGAGTAATACTTAGTATTAGGCATATTTAATGGGATTTCTTTTTTCAAAGAAGTTGACATAAAAATAAGAGGATGATCCACCAGGAAAGAACTGCTCAGTCCAAGTTACAGTATTGCCCTTGAAGAGAGGTGAGCTCTGTAACACCAAGCTCCAGACCATTCTGGCTCTGAAGTCAACCCTTAGACACCTGCATCAGTAACTCTTCTGAAGTACCTGTAATCATCTACGATAAAATTTCCTACATCAGTGACCACCGAGTGAGCGATCTTTAAGTGCAGGTGCAGTCCCAGCTGGAGATGACAAAGATACTGAAAACACGCTAACATTTTTAGAGCATCAACTCGTAATTCAGGGACAAAGAACAGTATTCAGGAGAGATGCCTCTAAAATCTCAAGCCTAAATCCAACGTGACAACCAATGGAGACTTTAACCTATTTTCCCATGTATGTGTCCTTAATTTATAACAAGCGTCCATTTTTTTAGATTTAACTTGAAGTAGTAGCACCTTACTTTTATCAATTAGGCCAATGAAACTATGACTATGCACCAGAAGCA
This sequence comes from Dryoscopus gambensis, assembly GCA_013389985.1. NCBI lineage: Eukaryota > Metazoa > Chordata > Aves > Passeriformes > Malaconotidae > Dryoscopus > Dryoscopus gambensis. The sequence continues at coordinate 28,674 of WEIT01018561.1, forward strand.
CATCTCAGCATTTATATCCCTATGATTATTCCTATTAGATGATTTCACATATGACCTTGCATGGAAGTTGCACAAAGAAACCTGTGGAATGAACAAGTTATTTTGTCTTTTCCTCTAAATCCTACAGATAAACAACACTGGAGATGTTGCTGGAGTTAGCAATGCTAAACATGAGCACAAATATTTAGTATTCTTTTCTCATTAATAAATTATCTACTAACAATTGTTATTATTGCTAGTAACAGTTACCAATATTTTACCTAAATAGGCAGCTTTTGAAAAGACTGGAGGCTGCAGGATGAAATTTAATGGAAATGCCTCAGTACCTCCTCCATCTTCACAGGAACAATTGTCAAGATGGGCCAATGAACATTTTATCCACTACCAGAAGATCCCTAGTGATAGTTTAATACTTAACTTAGGAAAGAAAAACCCCAATATTTAAGAAAAAGAACTGTGCAAAAACTTGCATCCTCCAATATCAATGTGCAAGTGGAAACTATACTATTTGCCTTTTGGGTTGGGTTTTTTAGTTGGTTGGTTTGGTTTTGGTTTTCTTTTTTTGGTTGGTTGGTTTTGTTAAAGCACATTCTGCTGCAACTGAAAATATGGGATGCTTTGATAACTGGCTGCAGAGCAAATGAACTGGTTGAACATACCAATACCAACTACATGCCAGAAGCCAAATTCCCTCCTTTTAGTTTTACTGAGTCAGAAGTTGAAACTTGAAAATCTCAGGGACCCTTACTAAAAGGGTTTTTTAATTCATGTTTTTGTCAAACAAACAAAATCTATTGCAATGTCTTTAACTGACTGATTGAAACAGTAAATTCAACAATTTTGCTTACACACTAGGCACAGCAACTGACACGAAAAAGAACATACCTACAGATCAAATTTAGAGTGATTTTTCATTTATAACTGATTCTATATCAGCAGGTTTATGGATTATGCAACTAATTTTTCTCCAGGGATATTACATAACACAATTTGTATGAGGAGCTGAAGGTCAGTGAACAAGCCCTTTTCTAGGAGGTGTGAAAATATGCCTCTTTAGGTACAGACTTCAAATCGCCTTGTCATTTCCTGAGAAGGGTAGGAATTGAAAATATTATGTGCAACTGATTTCTGAACAGCTTCTAAAGTCTCCACAGCACTTTGAAGACATTTAAAATTCGCAATGAGTATTTTACTGTTTTCAAGAAAGCAGTACTCGAGCAATTTAATTTTCTCATTAAGACAATTTTAAAAACAAACAACAAAAAAAAAACCCCAACCCCCCCCAGCCATTTAGATTCCTAAACTCTCACCTGAACTGAGCTTTGATGTTGCTAGGGCTTGCAGATCTGGTCTGAATTTCCTTCTCTTGTTTTTCTCGCAGGATCCTTTCAGCTAGTAAGAAGTAAGTAGCAGTGATGTGATTGTATTTGTTAGTCTCCAATGCCCTGAGGAAAGTACAAAACATGAAATAACTCATCCATCAGTGGTTTCTAAGAACTGGACGTGCATCTCACATCTTGCTGTGTTTCCCATAGCAGGAAGAGTGCCTGAAAGCAGGACTGCCCATTTGTGATCTTTTGACAGGCATGCCTTAATTTTATTAAAAATAAAGAGCCAACAAGTCTAGCAATTTCAACTATAGTTGGAAGAAGATATCCTCAGAGTATCCCCCAACAGTAGAAATTCTTTTTTATTTAACATTCTTTAAATGATAACAGTGTTTTTTATTAATGTTCTCCACTAATGATGGGCTTTCCCACTGGCACATACAACCACAAAGTACTAATATTTGGTTATGGAAAAACAAATGAAAGAAAACTTTCATTGTTTTAGGGCTGTCACATTGAGTTTATATTAAAAATAAGTTCATAAGCCAGTAAGTGTCACTCAGACATTGTAACAGAAAGGATGCCCCTGTTACACAGCTAAAAGCTTAAGAAGTGAGACTGCTGCTTCCCCTTCCCCATCAACAGTTTTTTACAGCTTAAACACATAAAAAAAGGAAAGAATATTTAAGACCTCTTTCAATTTGGGGAATACTTTAGAAATTTGGCAGCTTTAATCTATTAGAAGAATCTATGTAGCTTTCTGGCAAGCTCCCTCAGTGACAGTGACTATTATGCATTACATAGATAAAAGGAATAACATTTTAAATTAACAAAAATTTGGGTACACTGGAAATGCACTAAGGGAAAAATGCTAGAATTTGTCACCTCCAAATATGCATGAGAGGTGAAGAACAAGTAAAAGCATGGATTCCAAAGCTTTTAAGTTTACTCAAGATGGCTACTGCAAGAATCAAAACACTGTTCCAACACATTTTCTTGAAGTTTTCCCTAAATTTGGGTATACTTAAGTATTTCTGATCCCATAATATCCTATCACAGAGCAAGACTGTAATACTTTGTTTGTTAACTGAATGGCCTGATATTTAAATCCTCAGGTGCCCAGGTTCTCATGCCATTCTTGAATCAGGAACGAGAGATGCACAAACAAACTACATCTAGAAAAGTGACAACTTACTCCACGATGGTATCTCGGTCTGCGATGTCCCCAAGAACCATGCGCTGTATTATACTGTTGTGCTCCTCCTCAGACAGATTTTTGTATGATACAAGAGGAATATTATACTTGGTTGCAGGAGATGGGTCAACTCCTTGGAGCCACGCATGGTTTTCAATCTCTTCCAAAGATGCCCTTCGCTTCGGGTCTCTCTGCAACATCCGTGTAATTAGACTGTGAATAAAAAATAAATCTAAACAAAAATGCACACACGTGTTTAAAAAAGCAGCTGTTTTAAGAGCAACATTAGGAAGACATTTTCTGCTGTCAGGTCACATAGATCTTCAGAAGTCTTAAAGTAAACAATGTAATGGGAATTATTTCATCTCAAAGACATTCCAAATATTGATGAATTGAAACAAACAATTTATTTAAACTATAAATATCATAAACACTGCAGTTTTCATTTACTGTACTTAGATAAATAATCTGATTTTTCTCATTTAGTTGTTTTTAGTAGGTCTTACAGAGGCAACTATAGGTCACAGATGGCCTATCAGCTAGTGAGTGAAGTAATAGAAATGTGATTTTTTATTATTGCTGCTGTCAAAAAGTATGTGGAATGGCAAGATAAACAGAAATATCTTATTCTGAAGTAACTATCAGACATTTGAGCCTTCAGTATCCTTGGAAAAACTGTGATTTGTCTAACCGCACAGGAAAAAACCTAAACAGATCAATACACTCTCTGGGATGAGGTAGAGACAAATCTGCTAATGGGTTGATACTGAGATTTTACAAATGCTGGAAATAAAGGGCATAAATTCCCCACATAAACAGAGAAAGAAGACTTCATTAGCACAACACATCTCTGTTCACTTACTATTATATATGGAACATTCTTGGGGCAGGTATTTTTGGCTTTGTTCAACAAATATGGATATACGGCATTAATGCCAAGGTTACAAAGAAACTGTATTGCTCCAACATGTTCTCCAGTTCTCATATAGTGCTTTTTCTTGCACTAACTATACTATACCATGCAACTTCTGACTGCAAGGCCACACAAAAAGCACAAAGGTAATCACAGTATTTTATGGGTTTTTTTTGTTTGAGTTTTTTGGGTGTGAGATGATGTATGGATTTAAAAGGAGGTTAATTCAGCCCTCTTTAGAAATTCTACAGTAAGAAAAAAAAAGTCACATTTATTTTTAGTAGCTGTGGTCTCTGCCTTTACTGAGAGGAAAGGCGGGGTGAGACATGGGAGCCTTGAGTTTCTTTGCTTTTATTAATATTATGACAGAAAGAGAACAAACTCCATATTTAATTTGACTTTTTTTTAAACTACACCTGTAGTAAAACCACACAAATGCAGCACATGTGCCTCCTGCTTGAAGCTTGTTTATGCATCTCAAACCACAATGCTTTCACTCCAAGCAGGAAGTTTAAACATTCCCAGAGTCTTTTCCCTATAAAACCTAACCTACAGAAGACCTGAGTAACTGGTTGCACATTGTTCATGCTTCATATAGAGAAAGCAGACCTGGACATTTAAGCAAATCAGTGTTAGCAAATATATTAAGCAAAAGGCTGCAAAAGATAAGTTTCCTGGCCTCAGCACAGCATGCAGCATCTCGGGAGATTGATTTGATACAATTCACTGATAAGGGCTCTCTCTTAAACCACTTCCTGTATTGTATTTTAAACCTCTTCCTGTATGTGAAGCTCTTCAAGCTCACGACAACTTTTCCATGTTACTGGAGGGTGCTGAACACTAATGACAAGACAAGAACACCAGCTATGGCACAGAATTATAGAATCATTAAGGTTGGAAAAGACTTCTGAGAGCATCAGGTCCAACCACTAAAATAGCACCACCATGCTCACCACTAAACCATCTCTATAAGCGCCACATCTACAACGGTTTTCAATCATCATCACCTCCAGGCACTGTGATTCTACTAATTCCCTGTAGTAGAGGAGGCCTGTTCTAAGGCTTGACAAGAAATTTTTCCTAATATCTACTCTTAACCTTGAGGTCACTTCCTCATCCTATTGCTTGTTACCTGGGAGAAGAGATCGACCCCACCTGGCTACACCCTCCTTTCAGGTGGTTGTAGAGAGCAGTAAGGTCTCCCCTGAGCCTCCTCCAGGCTAAAAACCTTAAGGTCCCTCAGCTCCTCCCCAGCTTCACTGCCCTTCTGTGGACACAATCCAGCACCTCAGTGTCTTTCTTGAGAGCCCAAAACTGAACGCAGGACTCAGGAAGTGCCCTTGCCAGTGCTGAGCACAAGGGGTCCTGCTGGCCCCACTGCTGCTGATGCAGGCCAGGATGCTGTTCACCATGTTATGCTTTAGATTCCTGACTGCACAGATGACAGGTAAAGAAAGGAATGGTCATTATGACCACAGCTGTAAGAAATTTCATTCTTTGGCAAATATCAGAATTCTAGATGCTGTTCTAGTTTTTTTGACTGAACCAAATGCATTTTTCAAGCATTATAAAAGCATCTGGTTCATCATGTTGAAAATTAAAAGATGCTCTCCTGCAGATTCAAGAACCCAGACAAACATTTTAAAATACTCTAAGTGATGCAACTGGGATATATATTTAAAGGACTGGAGGTCATTACCCAATAGGGAAACATGGGAAATACTGGAACATATCAATAAAAATAAAAAAGCTCCAGTGAGCACTGCAGAAAAACAACACATCAAAAGCAATCACGATTCCTAAGTGGATATGGTATTTCCAGACCAAATATTTTTCTCCCTTGATTGCCTAGGATGGTAATTTGGAGTTGCAATTTAAGTAGGAGATGAGCAAAACTTGCTGTGTGACAGGTTTAACAACTTCTTGTTTGGACAGAATTTGTTAAACAGCAGTATCTTCCTAACTCTTGTCACAAAATAATCTCAACACCATCTGGTAATTTGTCCAGCAAAAGAGTTGGCCAAAGCCAATTGGTATTGAATAACTTCTTCAATTCTTTATAAAATGTTTGACAACTGAGAGACATAAAAGAAAGAGTATCAAGGAATATTCTACATATTGATAATATGGTATAGGGAACTCCCAAAAGTGATGAAAATCCACTTCTGTGACTGCTTCCAAGTTGTATAGTACTCTAACTTACTCTTTACATTCTTTGGACACATGAGGTGGCACTGTGTATTTGCAGTCCATTATCATAGTCAGAGTTTCACTGTCATTTGCTTCTTGAAATGGTGGTTGTCCACAGACCAACATGAAGAGGATGACCCCCAAACTCCATATATCTGTAAATATAAAGCACATATTTAAAAAAGGCAAACTGTTGAGGATACAGATATAATCACCATCCAACCCATGAAATATTCTTAAAATGCATATTGGGGTGATTACTGCACTCTTCACTACTAGCATTACTTATGGAAATTGCAATTCCACTGAAGTACAAAATACAGTAGTTCCATTGTTTGACAGCTTTTACAGTTTTCAAAGGGGAATAAAAATCAGAATTCATTACTTCAAGGATGCATAACAGTTTGAGATGCATTAACACTTTTGACAGCAGTGTTAGATAAAGCTGAAAATAATCTGGTCACTAGGAAGCAAGAATTCATTACCCTTTTGTTAACAGGCAGGCACAGGTTATTCAAGAGATTTGTATTCAAAGTACATTCCTTTCTGAAGGACTCACAAACTGTTCTCTGGACTGTTTACATGTTACTCTATGATGTAAGAAATTACAAATAAAGTCACTTATTTCAGTAAGACTGATTTTGCTATGTTTTTCCTTCAGTGGTGTTGTGTTGCTTTAAAATTTGGCACTTCCAATAGTAACTATATTAGTTCATGTAAAACCAGCTTCTTATATCAACGACACTACCAAGTGTGGAATAGTGGGGTTAAGTGCTGTTTTGGTTTGGGTTGTTATTTTTTTAATATCCAAACATAACCATTAACAGTGATTTCTACTACACTCAGGGAGTCTTCTCGTTTCCTTCTAATTCCTGCTTGTGTAAAATAAACATTTAACAACTCTCCTGTTCCCCAGTGAAATGGCATACCAAAAGATGAAAAAGAAGCACTTCGGGGCACGGAGCCCTGTAGTTGGTTTCTACTTAGTGTAATAGCTAATATTTAGCTCAAATCTTTATTAAGAGCCTGCCAGAAAGAAAATATTTCATGAGTGTCACTGCATTCAATAAAGGAAACATTAAGAAATACATCATATTGCAGAAGAATAAATAACTTGCTCCCATATATACTTATAAAATTGTCATGATCTTAAACTTCAGCTACAACTCCATGCTCTGGGAATTTCAGCAGCAATTTTGGGTCTTAAACTCTTAACGTGTTACAGATCTGTACCCAGTAAAACCAAACAGCTGAGAAATGATCAGGCAGGCACCTCCCAAGGAAAGAGGGGAGAGCAGCTGGCAGTGATCTGGGACACAGAGCATACCAGCTGTTTTGGAAGGGCTTGCAAGAGGGATCCACATAAGCTACCTACTCAACTGCATCTTGCTTTCTGTGTCCCATTGAAAATACTTGACATGCATTTCATGCTGAAGGATGGCCACAATTTTATTTAATAAAGCAAATCCCACAGATTCATCCCCAGAACAATTACTCATTTTGCTAGTTATGACCTATTCTTCTTATGGTTTAGCTGACAGAGGAACAGAAACACTACATGTTGATTTTATTCAGAGCTCTAGTTTCTAGTAAGTGTTGCTATCAAACTCAGACAATTACTGGATTTCTGCTATGCTCACTAGGGCCTCAATCCTGTAGGTACGCAGCATTTTCAGGCTAGTCCACCATATCATGTACACCTGCAAATTCAGCATGACCATCATCATGTTTACAGATTCGATAAGTGCTTTAATACTTTGATAGCTTGATGCCAGAAAGGCGATGTTAAGGAATACAGGACTTTAAAAGCCCTCATAAGACAGGGAGGCAGTTTCACCTAAAAGGTCCATCTTTAATTTTTAAAGTTACTTGTTGTCTTTCTGCTGCTGTTTAGTTTCAAAGCAGCCGAAAAGTTTTGGTGCATTATCTATCTCCCATCACACAACAGATTACACAAAGTTTTTGCAAGCACAAAAGACACTTGAATTTATGCATTTCTATGAACAGTCATCTTTTGGCTATCAGTATCCTTCCCAGATTTTTAACTTTGCCTAAGATCAAATCACAACATAGATCTATCCTAGTATTCTGTTCAGTACTCCCCCACAACAGAATAGAATGTTTCATCTGTCCTTTAAGTAGGAAGTATTTTACAAGAGTCCACATAGCAGTCATTATTACAGACAAATTACATTTGTTATAATAAAGCAATAAATACTGGCTAAATTTAAGCCAAGAGAAAAATACTGGGGAGGGGAGCAATATAATTAAACTGGTAGTTAAAAGTAGGCATATAAAAAGTTTAAACAGGAGGAAAAAAACAGTAGTGTAAATCAAGCTTAAAACCAGTAAGGCAGTCCTGAGAAAAGGACAGCAATCAAAGACAACCAAAGTTCCATGAAATCACCATATGCAGGAAATTCTACCAGACCTTGAAGCTTCAATTGCTCCAAGCAGATACTGAACATATTTTCCATTAGAAGGTAGCCTACTAATTTATTTTCTATTTTACACATATGGCTTCTTCTCTGGCTTATACATACACTTCGCTATACTTCAATTGGAAAGGATATGTGATAACAGGTACTGTTTTAGTTTTCCAAAAGTTTTTAGATAAACATGTATGCATATTTACTTCATAAAAATAAAAAATAAAGCAAAATACAACTGATTCTCTAAATGCAAAGTAAACTCCCAAACCACTATTGCTTGCCATTATGCAATGTCCATTAGACATCAACCTTTACGTTTTGACAAATAAAACGGTAATTACTGATTAGCCAGCATGTAAGAGAGAATTTTGTGTATTTTTCTTTCACTAGTTACTATATTTTGCACTCTGTACCCATGGGTCTTTCCAGATAAGAAGAGCTGCAAATAGTAAAATGAAATCATTTAACACAGCTGCACAAAAAATAGAATACAAACTCTTGTTAATAACGAAATATAAATCATGCACTGAACTGCTACTGTATTTCGTTATAACATAAATCCTGTTTAATACATAAACTATACACTAAAAGAGCATCATGTGTATGCGGAAAAAGTTTTTTTAGAAACTAAAAATAGTGCTTAAGACCATTTAACCTTGGCATATTACAGAGATATTCTTAGCTTCTCAGTGAAGAGCACTAGAGCAGCAGCAACAACTACACTTTACCTCACTCTTACATACTGCAAGCAAAGCTTCCTATTACGCTGTTCTTACAAATGTGTATTTTGTTACCCTGCCAGCACAGCAGACGTTTATTCTGATGTGACCAAGGAATAACAGTGGACAGAAACAATTAGATGGCTTTTATTCTCAGCCTATTTTTACAGCTGTAGCTGTAAAAAGATCAACTTCACTGCACCTACAGCCAAGGTGACTAAAATGACTCAGCCTGCAGTGTCATGGACAGAGCTGGGCAGCCTCAGCAAAACTTAAAAGTCTACTAATAACCAGGAAGCAAGAAAATAGTGTGCCTGAGAAAGCCTAATCTACATGTAAGACTGAAAAATCACTGGGAGGCTAAGAGCAGACCGTATTATGTCACAAGACAGATGTCATCTTAGCAACATCTTCACAAGCCCTCCAATATCATATTATAGCAAGCCTCTCGTTTCTGGAAGCAGAGCCAAGCATTTGGATGTCTGCGGCTGTACTATGAGAACACATTTAAGAGTTCAGTCCTGCCCCTTCATGGGCAAACTTTCCAAACAAGGGGTTAACTCCTTGTCCCTCTTCTGTGCCACAGGTTAACTAGATTACATCAATTGTTTGCAACTCCTCATGCAACTAAAGCCAACCAACCAGATGGCTGACGCCAACACCTTTAACAAGGCTCTTGTTAACACAGCTGCCTATTTTTCAGTCAAATCAGAAAATAGAT
>WEIT01018569.1:1377-11529 GCA_013389985.1 Dryoscopus gambensis
TTCCACCTGTATTTATTTACCTTTTATTACCACAAATTTGAGGGAGAGCTGTTTTCCCTCAGTTTGGCCTGTGGCTTTGCTCTGGGTAGGTGGAGAGATTAACTTGTAAACATGTCTTAATTTTCACCTCATAGAGAAGAAGCATTTTTTGCCTTTTTTTTAGCTATCTGTTGTTTCTCTGGTTTTGATCCTCAACTCTACGTGGGAAAAAAAACCCCAAACCAAACCAAAACTGTCAACACAGTTGGAAGTGGCAGAGAAAGTGCCTAAAAATCTCAGCTATTGGGTAGTAATGGTTAACTGTCTGTGTTTATATAGTGCACATACAGGACTTTGCATCTGCTTGCTAGTGAGACTATGCAGTTCATGTAGTCGCTCACATTTAAATGTATTTTAGGGGAGTACCTGTAATTCATGGGAGTATATTTTGTACATTTTGTACATTTTTGTACCTGTTGCACCATTTTAAAATGAACTTGTTAGTAATTATAGTACGACTTGGGTGATCAGGTTAATTTTTTAATATAACTATTATTGATTATCTGATTTTGATATAATAAATATATAATGAGTTAAATTTCCTTAATTAGTTTACAGAGACTTAGGGAAGTACTCTACAGTTGTTTCATGCAGCTACACTGCTTTCCTGTTAACATTTTTAAATCATGGGCCTGGATTAAAGTTGAGGGAAACTGAGAAGTCTGAGCTGAACTGACATTGGACCTGCCTTAAAGTTCCCGCCCAAAATAGGACTAATGATACCGCTTTGTCAATAAGAGATTTTGCCTCAAATGCTGTAGAAAAAGCTAACAGGCAATATGATTTTGGTGTTCTGTTGTGGAAGAAGGTCCTGGTGGTAAGACACCAAGGATTAGCTTAAATTTGTTGGTTTTTTTTTCCTGTCTCATGTATCTACTAATCACTAATTTGCACAGGGAAGGCATTCCCCAAAATGAGCGTTTTCAGTACTTAAACTACAGGTTCTGTGTACGTGCAGATATTGAAAATACTCTTGTGTTATTGGGTGAGATAATTTGAGCAACATATGGTATGAAAAGTGAATCTCTGAACAGTTTTACTTAGTGAAAACCGTAGGCAGCAAGAGTTAAATGAGTCATCTACATCTTTTATTGCTAATGTCAACACTTTAGCAATGCTAATGAGCTGTACTGATTTTCTGTTTTGATTTTCCTTAATAATTAAGCAAAAGATCTGGAATGCAATCAAGTTTTACTGTAGGGGGCTCATGCAATTTTTTTTTTTAATTTTCTATTTTGTTAAATGTATCCTGCAAAAGGAAAGTTGCAGAAGTTGAGAATAAAAGAAAAAAAAAAAGCCATTTACAGTGTGCTTAATCAGAGTGACTATTTTCAATTAAATCTTCACTTCACTGGAATTATTAGTTGAAAATACAACTGCTCTTTAAATAACTTCACATTGACTGCTTTGCTTTATGCAGAGAAATAGTTACAGACTATGAAATGTCTTTCAGCAGCCTGATTTTTCAAGAACACTTTAGCAAAATGGGATCGTCTCTGTATCCTCAGATACCTTGAATATGAGAGTTTCTTGTTGGGAGCTTTTTTGTGTTGACTTCTGAAGTCAGGGTAAAGTAAAACTATTTTGTATCTTTTTTTTTTTCCATGGCTCTGTGGACTTTTTTCTCATAAAATAAAGTTATTGGGGTAGTTTGCTTCATTCTGTTCCACAATATTTAAAGTAAGATATTTCTATTTCTGGATTAATTTATTTCGTTAAAAATATTTGTATTAAATTAAACATATTTATTAGGGATTATTTGCTCATTATACTACAAATTAAACTCAAAGATCTCATTTTTTTTTGTTATCTCTGTAGCCACATAATGTTAGAATTTGGGTGTATGTGAGGAAATAAGGTCAAATGTTCACTGAAATAGAAATGTAGCTTAAGTAATTTTAAATCAATTACATGTTAATAGCATTCATTCTGGCATTTGTGGACTAATGGCCAGTTGGATTAAGAGTGTTTCAGCATGCAAATTAAAACAATTTGCTTAGTAAAAGCATTAGGATAATCTTTTTAGACTTTCATGTTACTACAACAGCTTTTTTAATGAATGTTTATTCTGTTTGGAAATTGTACAGCTGGCTGAGGAGGGGGAATTAGATGTTGAGGATTCAAGTTTAAAGAGCAGTAACAGTGCAAGGTGACATGTGAGGCTCTGTTGTCCATGGGGAGCACGCGGAGAGGCACAAACCCTTCCTGTGAGTGAGTGATGTGCAGGGTTCCTGGTGCTGTGTCACAGCTGAGCCTCTCCACTCTTGTGGTCTTGAGCAAGTGCCAGCCTTTATTCCAGACTGCAGCTCTGCAGTCAGAGTGGGCAGAGCCTGGCTGAGCACACCCAGCGTGGGTGGCTGCAGCTGGAGAGGACAGTGGGACCTCTGACCAGCTGACCGCATGCGAAGCTGCTCCACTTGAGCAAAATCTTTCAAAATGGGCATAATATTGCTGCTGCTGTGCAAGCAGTGTGTGTTCCTTGAAGCATCCCTTGCTCTAGATTGATTATAGATGGGTCAAGATTATTAGCTACTTTGTATTCTGTATGATACTATTAATGTATGATATTTTTTTTTTCCTTACAGTCATCTCTTTGGAAAGATGGTTCTTCATTTCAACTCCCTTTTTGGCTTCCCTGTCATACTCCTGTACCATTGGATGGGTTCAACTTTGTCTTTGAATCTGGAAGATCCCAATGTGTGTAGCCACTGGGAAAGGTAATACTTTCCTTTTGGAAAAATAAATGATGCAAATTCTGATGTAATAATTTTGCTTTGCTTTACTTGGCACACTTCAAATTATTGAAAGGTTTTGTGTTGAGCTAAAAAACGGGTGAAAAATGTCACTTTACTGCATGGGCAGGTGAGTTCATGGATAAGTAAAAGACTATTTAACAGTGGGCTGAAATGCAGTCATCTTTGCTGTGGGGGTTAGGATGCAAAAAACACTACAGTGGTAACAGCAATGTTACACAACCATCTGGGTACAAGAAGTGAGTAAAAATAGCTCTTTCTAATTTTAGTGAAAATAAGTTTTACATATGCAAAATATAATTAACCATATTGGAATTTGGCCAAATTTGATTATGCTGATTCTCTCCTATTCAGCACTCACAGGATCTGAATTAAGATTGGTTTTCTAATTACTTTTACGAGGTTCAAAAATTTATAACATGCAAAATGAAATTCATCATCAATAACATTGGTCTGTCTGTTCATCTAGTTTCATGTGAATTGCAAAATGCCACAATCGGTAGGAGAGATTGATCCTCAAGCATCTGCTGAACTTCTTTCCTTATGTAAAGGTTATGATAGTGAAAACAAGACTCCTGGTCTCATTACAGCTGTTGTGCCTGTAATTGATCAGCTGGTCCATGAGAAAGTGTAATTTTCACTGTTTTCTTGAGGACATCAGTATTTCCTGCACTTAATGTAAACTGTATTTTGTGCTTGATCATGGGGAGTGCTGCTAAGTCACTTGTGATTGTTATGGCTGAATCTTTACAAAGAAAATTGAAACTTGTATTTACTTTTTTATGAAGTCTATTAAAAAAAACCCCAAAACACTTAAGGACTTTCCTTGGGAATTTATCTGAGCTTCATGTGAAGCATTTGGTGCCTCTGCATCACCTGTGGTGTACAGTTCATACAAAAATGTGTATATGAAGTAGTTGCCATATTAAATACCTGTTTATAGTAGTCAGGCATTTGTCTACAATTTTACTGGATACTGTTCTATACTGTGTGTGCTTTGTTTACAGTTTTTGTAGCTAAAAGTGGTTTTGGGGTAAGCTACAGCATAGTGAAAGCAAAATGGGAAAGAAACCCCAAATACAACTATGTACACTGCATAACGTATGCAGTGTCTCAGGAATGGGGCAGAACTCCAAATAAACTTAATGAAACATTCACACTGCTGCCCAGAGAAGGTGACAAAGGGACAGAAGTACGAAAGAGGAAAGCCCCAGATAATAGCCCTTGACTGCCACTGTCACTGGCAGTGTTGTATGCTTAGTCAGTACTAAAATGGTCTTTACAAATGAACTGCAAGAAGGGGTAGAGCATGTCCTGCCTCAGGCTAAGAGCGCAGAGCCTGAGGCAAGTGCCAGCATCCCACTGATACTTTGTTGGGCTGGGAGAGCTGAGTGGATTAGGGCTGTTTGCCTTCATGCAGGGAAACAGGGAGTAGGGTGTGTGCAGTTGGGGGTGAGTGAGTCTGGCTGTGCTTCCCCTGGTTGATGGTGGTAGTAAGACGAGGAGACTGTGGCTGTCGCCCTGCAGTGCGTGCTCAGGGGTCGGAGAGGGTGTAAGTGGGAGTGAGAGAGAGCTGGGCAGGCTATGAAGTGTTTTGGCTGGTCCTGGGAATCAGTCCTGCTGCAGGAGCTGGCCACGCATTCCTGTATTTTCAAACACCCTTGCGCAATCCAGGACTGGCTGCCAGCACAAACAGCCTCTCGAAGAGTTTTCTAGGATGATTCAATATTTTCCCCTTTTGTTACAGGGTTCTGCTCCTCTTGCCCTACTGGCAGCTTGGGAGGCTCTCAGCATATATTTATTTCTAGGACACTGTATAATTGTGTAATTTGGCAAGAAATAATTGTAGGATTTCATGTAGTATTTCTGGGGGTGTGGTGTGGTGTCAGCGGTTCTCTATTAAAAATTATCCAGTAAGCAAAATAAAGTGTGCTCTTTAATATTTATTAATTTCTGACTGCTGAGTAGACTGTTTGGTGATATGTCTGTTAGGTCATTTTTCAGTAATTACTACTCAGGTGTATTTCCGTGCTAACATTCACTTAGTATATAAATGCACTGAATGTCTTCCTGTTGGCACAGATACAGTTTTTACAAGAAATTTCTCAGAAAGTCCTATTTTTCTATTTTTCCATTTTGAGTGATAACAGAAGAAATCTCATTTTCTGGCTCCTTAATTAGTTGTCCAGTTATCCAGTTGCATTAATAAAGTTTCCACAGGAGAACACATGCTATACTCTACTTCTGTTTGCTGCTTATTTGAGATACAGGTGTTCTGGTTCTAAAAAAACTTAGGCTTACATTACTTTTCTTTAAATTTCTAGTAGTAGAATTGCTTTAAATGTGTCACAGAGTAGAAACATGATGACTCTCTGCATGTTTATTTTTCTTTGCAAGCTTTGTATGTGAATTTGTTGCACATGAGTATTTTGTTATACTAATTCCATTCTGGAACAGGATTCTGTAAAAGACCTAATTAAACGAGACTGTACTAAAAGGACTTGCTTGATGATCTCCCTTTTTTCTCTCTGTCTCTCCCCAGTTACTCAGTTACAGTGCAAGAGTCATATCCACATCCTTTTGATCAGATTTACTACACCAGTTGTACTGACATCCTAAACTGGTTCAAGTGCACGCGACACAGGTGATGTATAAATCCCAATATTGTCAATCTGGTGATATTGTTAAGATTCTTGGTTCAAAATCAGCTGTGATATGTAGGATTTTTTAGCTGTAGTGTCCAGCCTGTCTAACTGCTGTCATCCGTGTCACCTGGAAAATGCCTGTCCAAGCAATGTCACGTATGTTTTATTAGCAGGCTGGGGTGTACCATCCCATGGAGTGCTAACAGAAAACAAACAGCTTGGGAAAAACTAAAATATCCAGATCCTGAAAGGTGTATTTGTTCAGAAATATCATGGGGACCCCTTGGTGCTTGCAGTGTTGTGTCCTGAGGGAAGTGTATGCTTCTTGGAAGGAAAGTAAAATGATTTGTTAAAGGAAACTTCTTGTGCCAGCAGAAAGCAAGCAAGGGGTAAATGATTTAAAACTGGTGACATCTGCAAAGAGCATTTTCCTCAGAGCAATATGCCCAGAAGTATGAACCATCACAAGTGAAAAAGTCCCCATTCTTTTCCTGCTTTCTGACCACCCATGAACCTAAGGCATGTTGGGAAACCCTTTGCACTCTTGAACTCAACAACAGATAAATCAAGACCACTTTGAGCATTTTCTCCTCTTTTCTTATGACACCTGAATATTTTTTAAAATGTGTAAGATTATATCCTGTCTTGTTTCTGAACCAAGGTATGTGACAAACATTCATTCCTTTCCTTAGGATCAGTTACCGTACTGCCTACAGACATGGTGAAAAAACGATGTACAGGCGCAAATCCCAGTGCTGCCCTGGATTCTATGAAAGCAGGGACATGTGTGTCCGTAAGTTCAGCTTTTTTTTGGCTTTGAAACTCCATACATCCCTCACTGTGCTGGTGTGACTCCTCTCTGATGGGTGGCTTTTGGACGCTGAGTTACAGGAGCTCAGTTTCTCGTGCACGTGCAGCTCTCATTGAAGCCAGCTGGGGTTGTGCAAATGCAGATGACATAATGATTGGATTTCAGATGTCTAAGTGGCCAGCCTTGATGTGATTCTAACTAGATATTGTGTGGAAAAAGCACAGTGTAAGCATCAGTGCGTTTTCCAACACACTAAATAAACAGCGTTTAAAACCAGGAGGGAAACGGAAGTTTTTTCTCCTTGGAACAGACCCCAGCAGATCCTCATGCTGTACCTCTCTTGGAGATACAGAGATCAGTAACAATTGTTTGGAGGTCTCAGCACCACCTTTTTTGGGTGGCACACACCTCTGTCTCCTCATCTAGCCTGAAATTGGGAAAATTTGTGTCTGGAGTCTGGCGGCAACCTTGGCTCAGTTCTTCCTCTCTCTTGTGTGGCCTTGTACAGACCTAGGGAGGTCTTAAAATGGTATTTGTTAAGAGAATGTTTTGTGTTTTGGAATTTGAAAATACAGCTTTGATTCAAAACATTTTCTGCACATTCAAAAGCAAGGTCAAAATATATTTTTTTTAAATTGATATATCTGATATCAGATTGGCAATGATTTTAGCCTTTTTCGTTGAACTACCTATGTATTAGACTTACAGGAACCAATTTCTGACTACCTTTGGGTATTATACAGCATGTATGAATAATGATATTTATTTTTTTTTATTAGGTAGAATACTTTTTGAAGTGTGTTACAGTTTCCCTCATCATGTGATGAGAAGTGTGATGATGATTCTCTTAAGTGACTACAGCTTTTACATAGCTATAGCATATGTAGTAAATTCATTGTGTTAATACAATGATACTCGGAACCTGAAAAATTCAAATCCCCTTGGACATATTAATTTCTTGTTATTACATGAAAATATGCCAGATACTGATACTCAAGACATATCTGCTCTGACTTCTGAAGTGATCATGGAATGCCTCAGACCTTAAATTATGTGGAAATGCAGATCCTTCTCTTTAGCTGAGTTTGCATTTATTTGACCTTGGAAGGCAGAGAGAGACCTTCAGTCTTCATGGTCTCCAGCTGGAGCATTTCCATTACTGTAGTTTTATTTTCCATACAGTGTGGATTATTTTGTTTACTTAGTGAAGGATGTAAGATGCCTCTAAAAAGCTAAAATCTTTGTGGTGCTGTCGATATTTTGTTGTTTGTTTGTTCCTTTATTTGACTTCTCGGTTTGCAAAGGTAAATTAGAAGACTGTACTGGTAGATGATTTTGGTATGGCTCGACACTGCATGAATTGAAATTTCGTTGCTTCTTCTCAAAAATAATACGAATCTGTGTTTTATTAGTTGTGCCATTTCATTTTGTCTTCAGGTGGGTTGAAAAGAAATCAATTGTATTTTAATTTTAAATCCAACATTATATGGGGTCCGTACTTGGACTGTTTTATAAGAGTGTAGATATCTGTTAGTAATTACTAATTCACTGTCACTAACAAGGAGTGCTTGGTGCTGTCTTCATGAAACTGCCGTTTTATAGAGGACATCAGTAATGTACAATTTCTGACCTCNATTAATTGGAATCCCTAGGAGATTTGGCATATGGATGCTAGGCTTAGCTACAGACTAGAAACTTTTCCAAAAGTTTTTTTTGTTTTTTGCATGTTTCTGGAAAGAAAGATTTCAAACATTTTAAGACATCTTCTAGTGTCTTTCTTGTAGATGGACACACAAGCAAAGGTTGATTGTTCCTGGCAGCTTGAACATTCACATAGTTTTTAACATTGTAGTACATTTCTAAGAACCTTAATGGAGAGCTCTGCCTGTTGAATTTCCTCAAGACATAAAATAGAAAATGAACTATCTGTCTTACGGTATTACTGGATGTCACTCACTTGAATAGCAAATAGCCATCAAGCACAAGGAAAAAGGATCAGCCAAAGGGTATGTTCTAGCATACAGTAAAGAAGTGAAGAATTTATGTGAAAAAACATACTTATAATGTAGTTTAATAGATATTTGATTTTTTTCCCCACCATAAATACTTGTTGTAAAGAATTTGGAGGAAGCTGGAGTTAAACCTTGCAGTCATTTACTTTATGTGCATAATTACAGGGAAAATGTTTCAATCTTATGTTAACTGGTTTATGGCTGGCTTTTCAAAGTGAAGAAACACTAGATCCNTGCTTTTCATACAATAATTGAGTCTTCCCTTGCAAAAAAAGAAGACCTGGCAATTAATGCCAGAGACTTTTTGGTGCTTCTTCACACTGGTCGGTATTAAAAACCCCTTCATGTTAAGTTTTTCACCTGCTCTTGCGTATATTTTTTAATACCATGTCCAACAATTCCATAGAAAACCAAGAGAAAGTAGTTTTTCTGTTCCTGGTGTCATTCATGTCTTTTCAGCTTCTTCTAGGGGCTTTTCATGTTGTCCTCACTTCACCTCTTTGCAGCTCTGTGTAGTAAATTTTGGTTCTCTGATCCCCATGTCCCCTGCGATAATTTTTTTACATGTGCTGTCTCTTACAGATGTAGGATTCAGTTGCCAAGAATCAGTTAGCCCAAAAGATATCTGGAGAATAATTTCTTTTGGTTAGAGAACAGATTTTTATGTATATCCAGAGCATGGATCTGTGTGCTCAGCATGGCAGGAGGGGCTGTGCAAGCAGATAGGTCCGGTTTCTTGCTATTTCTTTATTCTTCTGTTCTGTTCCGGGCTGTCTCACAGAGAAGGTGGTGGAGCATTTCCTTATTGTATTTAAGGCTCAGTGCTCAGAAATATGGGCTGAGCATGTTTGCATTCCCTGGGTTATTCATACAAGTGCACACACTGCATGTTTACAGTGACCTCCGGTTGCCTCACGGTTTGCTGGCAAGGTTTTTCACACATTTGGTTTGTGGAGAGCCGCAGTGCCCAAGGCAACACTAACTAGGAAAGAATCTTCAAAGATATGAGTGATTCACGTCAAGTTACAAGACTAATAGAAAATTGTGATGTATTATTTAAACTCAGTCCTTCCATAATAAATAAATAGACAACATCGCTTTGTGTTAATGCCTTACTTCATCAAACGTTTAAAAATTATTGTTGTCCAAGTTGATTTCTAATGAAGATAATTTTAATGCATGTCTGAGAAGTACCTTGTTAGAAATAAAAGTTGAGAATGAAAACTAAAGGCTGTAAAAATAAGCAGTTACTGGCTGGGATCCTGTATAATCAAAGATTTTTATTTTATATATGACTGATCTTTGTGTCATTCTCGTTTTTCTTGGACACGCTAAATGTAAAGATGACCAATGTGCTTCATCATTTTTAATGAGGAAAAAACACAGAACATTTCGAAGTATTTTGCCTGCAAGTATTTTACCTAAATACATAATTACTCCCGAACATTTTCAATCCATTCAGAACCACAGTGATTCACATGTAGCCCCATTAAGCTTCTATTAACATCCACTTTATGTTTTTCCCCTTGTTAACTTTGTGTTCATTGGTATAACAGTCAGATTTCTGCTTTAATTTCTCTGGAAAGGTTGGTACAAAGAAAATTTTCATCCTGTGCACATTTTAAAAATTTTATTGTTGTTTAGAGTAGAAGGAAATAATTATAGTGTATATATTTTGGAAAGTCAGGGATATGTCATGATTAATATGATGCCAGCAAATTGTTGCAGGTCAGAGATTCTTCGTCTTGGATGTATTATATTCTGTCATTGATAATGCTGGATATCAAAGCCATTTCAACTTTTTCTTAGGTGTTTCAAACAAAAGGTCTGTTACAAAGTGAGACTTAACTCAAAAACGTGCTTGCAAATCATAAAAAAAAAAAAAAGAGAAA
>WEIT01018575.1:0-10592 GCA_013389985.1 Dryoscopus gambensis
TTGGTACTATTTTCCTTTGTGTGACTATTACCTTTCCCATAACATGTGGTTTTGCAGATCTCTCTTTTATCTAGCTTATCAGCCATCTTTGGCTGATAACTCCAGGCTAAGTTGTTTGAGGCTATTCTTTATAAATATATCCGTATGTGTGTATCTTGGGAAAGGTGGTGACCACAGCTGTGGGCTGGTATTGATGTCTGCTCACCAACCACAACAAAAAANTCTTATTGTATTGTGAGAGTGCCTCTGTGTTAGTACAATCTACCATCTCTGAGGAACAATTAAATACTTAATATGCTGGTTTCACAGTGGTGGTCTTTGCTCTACAGCACCAAACAGGCTTCCCTGTAAACTAAACAAATGCTTGTTTATAATGAATTAAGGAATCAGAGTGAAAAATTAATGCACAGATTGGAAAAGAAATCAAAGGTAAACAAAATGAAGCTTTACTCTATGCTTGCAAATAAGAATACTTTCTAGCATTTTTACTATCTCTGTCAAAGTATTTGTCTCCTTTCCTCCTCCTTTGATATCTTTTCTCCTTTTTTCTGCCCCCTTGGTAAAGCTTTCCCTGTCTCTCTCTTTTCATGTGTTGTACCTTAACTTGCATATCCCAGTACTCATGCAGTGCATAGGGTTTACATCTAAACTAAATCTTGAATCTCTTAATGTCACCCCAGTACTGTCTCATTTGTTACAGCAGAGATATTCTTCCTAAACATGGTTCTTTTGCAGCAGCCCTGCTTAGGGACTGGGACTCCTGTTTAGATTTTTTTCTTTCTATCCCTGCATGATGAATACAAGTAGTTAAAACATACTAATGAGTGTTGTAGGCACAGGGCATGCCAAATCTGTGATCCATTACAGCCTTTGATAAGCATTACTGCTTATACTGCAGTAAGCTGAAATGTGAAGTACTATGACTCCTGAAATAAACAGGTTTCTGAAAGTTTTTTCTTGAAGAAAAAATGCAATAATTCTGTAACAGTAGAGCACGTAGCAATTGTGTGCCTTTCTCTGTAGATCATGATTTTTATTTTTCAGGATTGGACACATAATTAAAAAGCATGCCTTTTGGCAGATAATTATGAAATTTGAACTGGTTTATTTGTTTTGTTTGTTTGTTTTCAGGGTTTGTTTTTTTTTTAATTTTTTTTTTTCATCATTGAGCAAAACAACTGTAATGGTCTTTAAGAGCAAAGGAAATATAATTTCTTTTGTCGGCTCAAGCTCAATGAGGGAGTGCCACAGGGACAAGATGGATGAGGGGAGCAGTAAGGAGATGCATGTTTATTTCTAGGTCACTTACTTGAATCTGATCCAGGTCAATACCACCTGAAATTTCTTGCAAACTGGTAGCTGTTTAGTTAAACATGAAATGACTTGGCATTGCCTCTACTACATTGTAATTTCTTTATCTTCCTTTATTTTTGAAGCTGGAACTGCAGACATTGCAAAAATAAAAGCAACTGCCGGTATAAGTTTTCTGCAGTTGAATGAATGCCAATGTTTTATCACAGAAGCAATTCTCCCAGCAAGTACTATCTGAAAGACAGCCTGCAGCCAGGTCCTAACATCCCTGCAGAGATGGGGATTTTTTAATTGCTTGGCTAAGCAACTCCTAACCACAGGGTGAGACACCATTTGACGTGAAATTTTATTTTAGAAAGTGGATAGATAAGATCCTTAGCAGCTGCAAGTGTATTCTCCATGTAGGTGGCGTCTGGACCACCATTTCATGTGAACCCTCCTAGTGACACAAACCCCTGACACAAAGCTCTGCCTCCCTCTTTTCATAGCACAAAGCCTAGCTTTTCTCAGAGTCTTCTTTCCAAAGAGTTTTCAAGACTTTGAGGGATCCAGGTGTTCTTTCTCTGGGCAGGATTTCCTTGAAACTCTGTTTGCATTCACCAAAGGGTTACCAAGTTGGTTGTGTATGGAATGAAATTCTACTTCACTGGAAAATTTCTGCCTAGCTGTTCTCCCAACAGCCTCTGTTTTTAAGCTGCCTGTATGAAATTCCAATCTCTCTGAAACTGAAGAACTGAGATGATGGATGAATACAAAATGGTGGAACTAATATAGTGCATGCTGATCTTGGCTCAAACACTAGTCCTTGACAGAACACATCCTCTAGCCATCATCTGGTAACTGCCTATGTTTGCTGGCTGTTTCAATTGTGAGCTCTTTCAGGCATAGATGTTTTCTGCATTTTTCACACTCAGCACTTTTAAAACATTTAATAATTGCCCTTGTTACTTCCATGGAATTCTTACGACTAAAAGGAGAGAAGATTTTTCTCTAGCTTTGTGCTCCAACTCTGACAGCACTCTGTGCCTTTTATCCAGGCACATCTCATTCACTCAGCCCTTAAATAGATTAGATCACAGGAGAGGTAAGAGAATATCTATAACAAATGATCAATATATAACATGTTCTCCTGATCTGATATGGAAGAAGACTTTCTTTAAGGCCTTATTCAGGTACAATTAAGATTTTTTGAGGTCCTCAGAGTTACTGTGTACTTTCCAGAGTAGGCGCAATTTGCTGACGTCTATGTGATGAAGTTCTTTCAGTGTACCAAAATTAAAAAAAAATTAAAACATCACAGGAGATCCTCAGTTTAGGATTGCTCTGCTCTGGTAGTGGACAAAATGATACTGGTCTCCTCTAAAGTATATCTAAAGATCCAGAACTGACATTTTTTACCTCACTGACATCTTTTACAGCAGCCCAACTATGATGATTTTATTAGGTTTGCTTGTAATTTACCAAGTGTTTGTCCTTTCACAGGGCAGGCTATGCAAGTAAGCTCTAGCTTTGTGCTCAATTCCTCAATTCATAGGTAATGTGTAGTACTGAATTGCAAATGGTTTCTCAGAGGGAATTTAGGATGAATGAAATATTTGTAGTGGAGGGGTAACAGGGATAAAGGGCTATTAAAGGTGATTTTGTGCACGCACTGAGAAAAATAATTTTTGTTCTCCATTTTGTTTTAATTTCTTCAAGACCAGAAAAGCTCAGAACTATTTTACTTAGTGTGAACACAGCAGAAATCTTGGTTATGAAAGAAGACTGCAATAAATCAGAAATCTCTGCAATAAAAAAAAGTGGTTCATAATTTGAAGAATGTGTAGGAACTTCCGAAGCTGGGTAGAATTCTGTAGACCAGGGTCACAGATGCGAGAGGAACTGCCTGTAATGGGGACCATCCCTGGGCACGTAGGCTTGTGCCATACAGCTTATTTTCCCCAAGATGGTTTCAGATCTTGGGTTGGAGTCAAGCACAGTTGAACTTTTAAGAAAGTGATGGCCAATTCTAGATGCCCGTTCTCTGACAGAGGGTATTTCAATCCTACTGCAATACAGCATGCAGAGTAATTTGCAATACCCCGCAAGTTCCTTCATTAGCAGAGGTGAGATGTACTTTACTGGTACTACCAGGCTGTCTGTACAAATGAAAGGAGAAAGGAGGGTGATGCCCTAGTTGGGATGAAGACCTTGTGGCATCATTCAAGGTCTTGGCATCTATTTCAGGACAAAAGCTGCTTAGAAAGCTGCGTTGGCCAGTGACCTGCTACAGCACAGCTCAGTCTCAAACATGGTCTCGCCTGTCTGGACCCTGTGGGCTAAGCTCTATATAAAGATGTTGAATTTGATAAAATATCAAAAATTCACTTGTCACTTCTACTCTGGAGTGATTTATGTAATTTTGTTAAAAGGTAGAACAAAAAGAAGCACACTGCTGGAGAAAAAAAAGCCAAGAATCAGAAGAGGGCAAACTGAGTGTTCACCTTTTATTTTTTCTTGAAAGTCTAAACTCTGCAAATTTTTCTAAATTTATATGTGTGTCTTAAGCCCATACCAGAATATTGTCCTGTGGAGTGTCTGACTAATTCAAACATAGGACAGAAATTTAAAAACTTGCTCTCTTCCACCCCCTGTAGGTAATGCAGTACAATTATTTGAATTTGGTGTAAACCTCAACCTGCATATATGTTCAAACATTAATTGGAAACACCAAACTTTGACTTTCTTATTGATAAACACTCTGGTTAATAGTTTTACTGAAGTGAAGGACTTCACAGTGTAGCTGTGACCAGAGTACTTCTGAGTAATTTCAGTGAAATATAAGTCAAGTCAGAAAAATAGATGCATTAAACAAAAGTTTCATGTCTTCATCCTCATTTTCTCATTAGCCGCTGGCTATAATTTACTGTACTACCATATTTTATTGTCTTCCAGAGGAAGATGTGCATATTTTTTGAAGAATAAGGGGAATTTATGTTTTGCAGAGGTATGTTGTTGAAGTCAAAGACAAATGCCTCAAATTATTACGCCTCGGCTCTTCTAACTTAATGAATAAACCATAAAAACAAGATGAGAAAGAATAACGATCTGCTGAAAATTGGATCCTTGTAAACAAAAGAAAAAGAAGCCATACTGCACTTACGTAGTACAATAGGCACTGCTCTTCCTTGAATATGACCTGCTGCATTAATCAAACTAGCAATAACATACCAGAGCATAAGGAAGATGCATTCCTCATATTATTAATGGGTGTAGGGTAGGTAATGAATACTTTCCTGCAAAATAAATGCAGTAATTATTTTAATGAGTTGTTGAAAATTTTTAATTGCATTAATCTACTGTATGTCTTTTCAGTTGTGGCTGCTTTGCTGTCGTGAAGCATTCACCTTCAGAAGACTGTAGGAAAGCTTGTTATATTTTCAGGAGAAATTATTACCCATTTCACACCTAAATCCAAAAGGAAACAGCTGATGAATACGGGAGCCTGCTGGTGGGATACATGGATGCTCAGGGTGGTGAGTGAATGCCAATGAGGAAAGTAGTGAGAGGGGCAAAAAATCTTATTACTGGAAATAAAAGGAAAAAGGAAGTTATTTTAGATGAAAATATTCAGTCCAGGCTGCAGCTGGGCAAGGCTTTCTCTTGCCAGAGAGTACAGCTTTGTCTGCTGGTCCCACCAGCCATGCCAACCTGCTGCCCACTCTGGGGCCACCCCAGTGGCCAGCCAGCAGCTGGCTTTGTCTGTTGAATTTTCACTTTTTAAAAAAAGTTTGAGTAATCACTGTCCAAACATTAACCAAAACTCCCATATGCGTGCTGAACTTCGTATTTTGCAGTGGTTATTCTGTCTCTAGTTCTTAGCACAATGACAGACCAGTTTGACTTCTAGACTTAACACGCTAACTGATTTCAGAAATAATGCTGTACCTATTTTAGCCTGTTAAATGAATAATTTTAATTCATTTAAAGAACATCGTAATTTACTTATTTTGTCTTGTAAATCTAGAAAGTACTTCTACTTTGCTATTTTATCACTCTCAACAAGAAGCAGGAAAGAAATTTTTATATTGACTTTTATATATTGACTTCTTTTCCTGTTGCTTATCTGCTGCTTTCCATTAGTTTAAGAAAATGAATATAATTTTGCTTGTATGGAATAGTTTTTTAACATTCTTCCAGTATTTACAGAAATTAAGTAAGTTTCCTATTACTTTTAAACAGGAGGGAATATCCATCTTCTATAGCCATAAAAAATGAAAACCTGTAAGAATAAATATGCCTGGGGAAGGGTATGGAAGGTGAAAAGAGTACTTATGGTTCCTGTTTTTCACTGTTGTGTTTTATGTACCAGAACTCCAGCTTGCTTAAATAATTTTTTTCATATATTCAGACATGTTAGTACTCTACATTGTCTATGCATTTGAAAATGCAAACACTGTCTGATGGGCCCAAGGGGAAAGTAAGGGCATCACTCCACTGACTTTTGAGCTGAGATTTAAGTCCCAGAGATGATTTAGGAGCCTTACTGTCTTATATGCAGAATGCCATGTTTGCTGCCAATACTTTTGAACAACAGGTAAGCTGAAAAGGCTCTCTGCCTTGGAGCTGGGATATAGGAGGTAAATAAGCTTGGTGAGCATTGGTTAAGGTCTGTGATAATGGACACAGTGAACTATGTCAATGTTATTGGTAGGTGATGTTATTTGTTTACGTGTTGTCACAAATTCAGTGTTGAAACCAAAAGTGCCTGTCCCAAAGGGTACCCAGCAAAAGGACAGAGAGAGGTTCCTCTAATTAAATACAACTCATCCTTGAAGGAAATGGAGATGACCAGGTGGACTTTAAAGAGGGACTTAAAGAGGACTTTTAAGAATTGCCGTTTAGGAAAACTCAGTTTGGCAGACACTAGTGAATAAAGTAGCTGTGCAAAGAGTGTGAATTCTGCTACAAAGACTGAGATTTTCACTGAAACATGCAGAATCCAAAAAGTGCTTCTATGTTGCCTACAAATCAGATGCAGAAAATTTGATGAGCCCAAATTATAAACTTTTCACAGCATAAGTCAATAATGTACAAGGTGCATCAGCAAATTCTGGATAATCCTTGATTTTCATGTGTACTGCAAAATGCATGGCAAGTATAGTCATGGTACTGTCTTAAAAAGGGTTTGCAGAAATTTAATGTTAATAATTTATTATTCTTACTTACCCAGCTGATTATAAGAGTGAAAGAAGTATGAAGGAAAGTTCCCTAAGTCCATATAATTTTGTTTTTAAGATTTTATAAGATTATATAAAGAATCAAATTAACTCGTGATTTAATTAAATAGAATGCTCTGTTTGAATTCCTTATTTTCTTCCACTGTGATAGTCTATGAATTTTGATTAGCCTATGAATTTTTTTCTTTGATTAAAAGCATATATTAGGGTGAGTATATAATTTTGTGTCATTTCCATTACTCATGAAAAATTGCTATAGGAATACTTAAGGTCAGAATAATTATGGTTTTAAGAAATGATTTATTTTCTTGATTATATTTTCATATGGCTAATAATTTTGCAAGTTGAATTTTAAAACATCTTATTTTCTGTAGCTGAATTTATTGACTAAACAATTTATAGTGGCATTATGTTGGCTACTAGTTAGAAAATAGTTGGAAGCACTCTTTCACAGCTTAGCTATTTGGGACTCCTTTTATTCATTGCAAAAATATTGATCATGAACTGAAAGAGACGTGGAGAGGGAGATACTGAGAACTTCACCCTAGGATCCAGTGATAGGATGTGTGAGAATGGCTCAACACGGTTCCAGGTGAGGTTTGGAGCGGATGTTAGGAAGCATTTCGTTACCAAGAGGATGGCCAAATGCTGGAACGTGCTTCTGATGTCTTCTCCAGCTCCCTAGAAACAGAGTCTAGAAAAGGGTAAGGGAATAAAGGTAGGTATTTATTTGAAAGGCCTTCAAAGGTACACCCTGGGGAGCCAGAGGCTGTTTCCAAAAAGTACTCCAAGATGGACGACAGGTCACAAGTTCTTCACACTTTTGTAGGTTTGGTCCATTTGCATATCAGCATAAATTACCAATTAAAACTTTAGCTTTCTTCAATTTCTCCACCTCTCTTGCGGCCCTAGCTTACACCTTTGGGCCTGAGACAACCTGGGTGTCCTTGAATAGCAAGCTCAGAGAAGCTTTGTTGTGTCTACTTGGCCTAAGAGAGCAGCTAACAAGCTACAAGAGACTTCAGAGTTACACACTAGGCAATACAGGATTTGAAAAATATGAAAGTTAAAACCTAAGGCATCACTTCCTAGAGAGATGGTTGATGCCCCAAGCCTGTCAACGTTAAGAGGTGTTTGGACAATGCCCTTAATAATGTGCTTTAGCTTTTGGTCAGTGCCGAAGGGGTTGGGAAGTCTATTCTATTCTAATAAAGCTAAACAGAAAGATGAAATAGCTGGGAATCAATTAAAGGATCCCACCTTTGGTTTAGGCTTTAAAAGTAGGAAGGGCTTTGCTTTTATGTCCATCTGGGTAGTTTGATGAAATTTTTAAAAATGGATTCTTTAGACCTATGTACAAAGTCTTATATACAAAATTGCATCTGTCCATACTACTCAATAGATACAGATATCATACCTAGATTCACAAATTCTGTAAAAGCATACAAAAATGTTATTTCTGGCTGCTCATACAGAGAATTATCCAATTTGCACTAAAATCATAATTACAGTTCTGTACAGATAGGGCTTTTTACCCTTCTCAGGTGACATGAGGAAACTTAGAGGTTCTCTATAACTTCCTTTTTTTTTTTTCTTCTTTCTGAAGAAGTTTCCAGAGACAAAAAAAAAAATTTCTTCTTACACTGTCAAGCTGTATTGATCCTTTCTGAAAGCCATCCCAAGTAGCAGTGTGTCACATATTCTCTCTTATTGCTTTCTTACTCCATCCTTACCTTCAGTCTGTCCTAGTAAAACTGTACTGAGTACTTCTGTGGTCATTATTTTACCATATAACAGAGCAAATAATTACAGGTTTTCTTTCAGAATTCACTTGCACTGTAAGTTAATTACTGCTACAGCCTGGCCTGGGGCTAGATGAATCAAGGTAATAAGCTTTATCCACTGGGTTTTTATTAAGACATCTTACTTAGTTTGTCAACAGTTTTAAATCTGAGAATATCTCATAAAGAGTCGGTTATGTGGACTGTTTTCACGCTTACTGAATGAATATGGCATAAAGCAGGCCTGGGTTACAGCTGGAGAAAGTTTGAAGTGGAGTAGCAATGGTGTGGCTTGAGTTTTGCAGTTGCTAGTATTGCACAACTTGCCTGAGTCCAGAGAGATTGTATATGTACTTAAACTTTCAGGTGTTATATTTTATTTAGCTTTTTTTTGCAAGTCAGCAAAAGCTAAAAGAGAAATGGAATTAAAGGTTACTCAGTTACTCACCATCAACAAGGGTATGTTTACATAGTTTTGTTCCTGAACAAAAATAAATGAAGCATTGCTAATGAAAGCTGAACAAGCTCTTACAGCAAGTAAAATTAATACACTGGAAAAACTATTATTCTGGAAATTTACACTGTGATAGCAGAAAACTGATGGCAAACTAGAATTTTCCAAATCCTCTAACAGCTGTTAAATATACTATCATGTGCAATTTGCTTTCCTGAAGTGTTTAAGTAAGTTATTTTAGATGCCCACAAGGCAAGCTAGTTGTACATGTGTCCAGCTGGTATGAAAAGGAAAACCTTTAATGGAAAGGTAATTCGTCACGCAAAGGTAATCCATCACATAACTAGAACAAGATTTATATTATTTATATTCATATTTGATGTTTTTCTAGCCAACTGCCTTGCTAAGATGGTCTGATGGTATGAGCTAATCACTTTTTGAAATAGTTTTTGCATCATTTTTCAGATCCATTTCTTTAGCTGTAAGTTTTTCTTAGGAAAGGTTCAAAGAATCATAAAATTTATTCTAAAGAAAACTACTTGTGTGGAACATGGTGGAAAGGACTAGAATCTCAGTCGTGAAACACAGAACTAGAGGGGTTATGAAAGGGGATAAGGAAAATTCAAAATTTCAGAGTGAGTTTGCAGACCTGATCACTTCCGAAGGACCGACAGATCCATGAGCAGCCTGTTGTTTCCTAAATCTGTTTATCATAAACCTAATGTGAAGGGAATATTTCTCAGAAAAACAAAATGGGCATGCAGCTCCCATATTTGCTTGGGGTTTTTTTAGTTGTGCTGTTTTTTTTGAAACCAGGAAGCAAGTTAAGGCTGGGTGAAATCATCAGATCCAGATGCAGTGAGGCTGGAGGTGATAATAACTGAACAGAAAATCCCAGTGGAGGACAATTTGCCTTAGAGGTCCTCAGTTGCCTGAGTCATGAGTGGGCTGAATTCTTATGAAAATTAATGGAAATTTCTAATCAAAACCTCAGAACTGTCATTTTTTTAAAGTATCTCAATATGTGCTTCTGCAGCCAGTGAAGGACTGCTTTTGCTACCTGCTGGTAGCTGATGGAGGGCTGAGGTTGGTTTTGCCTTCCCTGCAGGCCAATTGTATTTTAAACGTGAGGCACAGGTTCTGCATTCACCCCAGCAGGGTACATTTTAGCAAGCTAACTGCCACCATTCAGGCATACAGCAAAAGCAACGAGTCACTTTTGCCATGTGGTGCCATTTGGCAGGAGTTAAAATACAGCTTTTGAGAATGTCAACAGCCGTTAAGAGATTATTTGTCATTTTGCAGAACTGTGATTGTATGAAGTTGCATAAACCCTAATTCTCAAAGAGATGCACCCTCAGCTGGGTAGCAGTTTCTAAAGTGTCCGTGAACCAGTGGCTTCGAGCAGGGCTTTTGCTCTTAAATCATCTGTGTTTTTGAAAATACAATCATATGGTGCCTAAGTATAACTTCAGGAGTTTAAATTTATCTCCTTGTTTTTTAACATCTGCCTTCACTCCTTTAAGCCTTGGCTGAGACAACGTTCTCTTTTAGCTTGAAAGTGTAGACCCGTAGGGCTAGCAGGTTCTTTCCTTAGATACCCTCCAGATTCACAGTGATAACTGTGCATTTGTACTCTGCAGTTTCTGTCAAATGGGCTGAGATGATGGCATGTTTTTCAGTGCCTACTTAAATGCTTTAATGTCAATTAGTCAGTATCTACTCTTCCAGCTCTAATACGTACATTCTCAATGGCTCTTCCAGTCATTTAAAAAGCCAGGGCCCACATTACTTGGGAGCCTGCTATGCAGAAGCAGCATAGGAATG
>WEIT01018584.1:1431-15420 GCA_013389985.1 Dryoscopus gambensis
TGCGAATAATGCGGTATGAAGTTTGGGTTTAAGCTGATTCTTGACTGTTTTGAATGTCTGCCAGTTTCTTGATCTCAAACACTGGTAAATAAAAAGTCAGAAATCCCTGTAATACAAAGCTGGACAAATATACTAATGAAGGACTGTCAAGGGAAAGAAAAAGGAAGGTAATTAATAATGCAGATCAGTTCTTTGATCCAGTGAACTTCATAGGCACACAGGTATTGGGCTGGCACAAAAGAATGGCAGGGGAAAGAGCCTGGGCATGAAATCAGGGCTTAACACCAGTTAAAAAATGTTAATCGAACTGTGGTCTAATAAAGAAAGTAGAACCTCTTCTTTAATTAATTTTTAAGGCAATGAGAATTTTTATTTTTTTTTCTTGCTTTGTTTCACTTTGGAGATCATAACATTTATAAGCCAGAGTTGCCAGCTTATTCACCAAAGATACACTGCAGAAAAGTTCAGTAAATATGTACATTTCTGCTAGTCCTTATTTAGATGACAAATTCAGGACTTCCACGGAAAAATTAAGGAAGTATTACAGATGTGCATATATGTATATGGATGTGTAGATATATGTATACAAAATTTTTAATCATTGGGAATTAGTTTTTTAATGTCCTCACATGATATCCTTGAGGATTTATGGGGTTATGTGTGGTTAATCTCAGACAAAAGAAAGAACGGAGAAAATTTTGTGCCTGAAAGAATTTTATCCATTTAATACCAAGTTAATAGTAATACTGGATGTGTTAGCCCCCTGGATTACAGAAATATCTCAGAACAGAAAAATATCAGAAATACACTTTGAAAGTGCAGGAGGGAGAATTTTTACATGTCAAATGTGACTTTAGGCCATGTAATTCGACTTAGCCTCAGTAATTTGTCCTTTTGTGAACACTCTATAAGAATAGAAGCAAAAATTATTTCAAAAGTTGAATTGCTACTTAAAAGAGAGGCTAACATCAGTAATAAGAATTCTGCTTTATGCACATTTTTAACTATTTCAGCTAATCTTGAATAGAGTACAATTTCTTTATTTGCATTGGACAAAACCCCTCTTGACTCTCTTGCTGAAAATGATGAATTTTGTTGAATCTGCACCATTTTGTGAATGTTGTCTGCCAGGCATTTCTGCGTAGTATGAAAGTGCAAAGGGGCAGAAAATGTTATGGAAGTGACAGAGCATGTTGTTAACATTGAAATGTTCTCCCAGGTATTTCAGTGTCCTAGTGAGAAATATTAATCAAAGTCTAACATTTCTAACGCTGAATCTTCAAACAAAGAACACCCTGGCCCTTCCGCTGGAGACTTGTCCTCTCGGGGCATCCCATGCACGGCACAGAGTTGTTTGCAAAACTGGGCTCGGCAGATCAGAGCTGTAGGTCTCCCTTTCAGCACAAAAGGGAAACGAGACTGATCTCTCCATGTTTGGTGTTGAAACAAAGTCCTCAGCCCTGTGCCTTTGGGTACAATTTCATCCTGCTGCACTGGCACTGTACAGCAACGTCTCCCTTTGAAAAGTAATTTCTCAATATCTTATTTTGATTAGACAGGGGAAGATTCAATCTTTGCTGAGACACCTGACAGAAGTTCACTGTAAAATACTCAGGCAAGCCCTGAAGGCCCAGTAGGAATATTTTACATTTGTAATTGTTTCCTTACTCCATGAGTCATCAAATGCAATCATAGCTTTTGTGTGGTGTCAAAACCCACAATATTAACTCAACCCTGTATTATTGGCTTTAGCTTGAACCACCTTGCTGGGCAACTTGCTTGCCATATTTTCTTACTTAAACTCTGCTTTTCTAAAGGGTTTGTGTCATTCTTGTGTCCCCCTCAGAAAAAAGAGGATGGAGTCAGGGATTCCTTCTACCTGTCTTCCTACTGAGGGAGCAGTGTGATCCTATCTTTTCAGTAACACAGAATCCTAGACACTCACAAAAAGTAGTGGAGAAAAAAAAATTCCTCATCTTATAGTATGATACACTGTTCCTTTGTTGGAAGAACTTTTATGTGGATTTTTATGTGTGGCAAGGCCTATGACAATGAATATTTCAGTATTTCTAAGCCTTAAAAGAAAAATTACAGCACTCCATTATTCTCAAAGTAACTCCTACAGCTCTTAAGTTCCTGGTCTGGTCAATAATGCACATTATATTTTTATGTCCTCACAGAAATGAAAAATAATTTGCAGGTAAGAAACTGGTAGTATAAGAGAAATAAAAGCTGGACTATAGGCTGCAGAAGGAAGCTCAAAACAAATCACAGGTTATTATAGCAAAAAAAGCCCCTAAGAGTATGGAATGAAAAACCACTAATGATTATAAAAGGATGAAAAGGGTATATATTAAATATAAACATATGGGGGTATATTAAATACATAAATTTACAGCTGCAGTCAGTTTAAAAAATTTCCCAATAGCCAAGTCAGGAACAACTTTATTGTTTCAGGTAGAGTTCCAGTTGGAAAATACCTTATTTCAAGGCTTATTATGTAAGATATTGGCTATTTGTTTCCAAATAAACTGATTGTGGAGGGAGGCTTGCCATAAGAATTAGCCTGGTCTTGTCTGCTGCTACCCTTTGGTGGACCCAGGAATCATCAATTTGAGTAAAATCATCTCCAGGGCTGTACAAACTCCTCATAACGAAACTGTCTCGAGCTCTGCAGTGGTTAACAAACCAGGCACAGAGTAGGATTACAAGTGAGCATGGCATAAACCTTGCAAAAGTTGGAGGTTTGAAAGCTGAATCACATTTTGGAGTTTCATTTAGCCTTGGAGCTCGAACCAAGCTGTGAAACACGAAAACCCATACGAACCAGAGAAAAAGTAAATGGAACAAAACATAGCTACAAGAGCCCTAAATGAACTAAAATCTCCATGCTCAGCACAGCTCTCCCACCTGCAGCTTTCAGGAGGAGAAGGAAATGTGCTATGTTCAGTGATCAGCTTCCCACTGAGGGAAGATTCACAGCTCCTGCTGCTCCAGACAGATGGAGAGACCGGCACGGCCACGGTGCCGGGCACTGGTGCAGCCATGTGTGAGGTACCCGGGAGGGGATGCTGGGGGCTGGCAGAGATTTCACTCCCCAAATGCCACCACCTCCATTTGTTGCATGCCATTAGATGATCGCAGGGCTTGCAAGGGGCTGAGCTGACATGAAAGATTTGGTGGTGCCTCAACAGGGAGAGAGAAAGGCTTTATCTTCTTTTGGTCGTGGTGATAATAAAGATGAACTCAGAAGGGTGCAAGTGAGCTTTTGAAATGAAGTAGAGTGGAAACTTTAAATGTTCACAAGTGTAATAGAGTGCTTTCCAAGAAGAGCTGATAAGAATTACTCTTAATTCTAATTTTCCTTTGCATCAGTGAATTTATGCTGAATGTAATTTGGCCAGCTCTTAGTTTGGTGTAGACAGAAATTTTCTTTACAGGAAATATCATGTAAAACTTTTACCTTTTAAAACTGATGGTCACATTAATATCCATTGCTGATCCAGCAAAATCTGTTAGACCTCATCCCTAAACATGTTTTCCCTCTGTTAGCAAATCTGTATATTTGAAAGTAACATTGTGTGCTTTCACTGAAGATCAGGTTAATGTGTAGCTTGGAATATTATATTTATTGTTGGTTTAATAAGATCAATTCCCATTTAGGCTACTGTTGCTGAAATTTAATTTTGTAATTACACTCTTCCTGGTTTCTATGCAATTCAATTTTACCCATCTGTGATGTGAGCTTTCATCATAGATGTAGCACAGAAGGTAACAGTGTTGTAATTCACTTCATCAAAGTTTGAGAAAAACAAACAATGCTGGGAAATTTACAACTTTGAAAGCAGGTTTGAATCCTCATGTCCACGCTCAGCAAATAGGATTATTTTTCTTCAGTTATTCTGAAAAATATCCTTGTTCTTCTAGGTAGGAGCTTCCATATAGGAAACTGAATATTAATTTTATTGTTATTACTGAAACTTCTTCCTCTTCTTTTTCTTACATCCTGGTCCTTCCACAGTAACTTTCACAATGCCTTTTTCCCTTCCATCAGGTGTGAATTTGAGTGACTGTTTGGTTTCATTCATTTTTAGACACAGGAAGATTTTTTTTTCTTGATAAAAAAGATCAGGTGAAAAATCCTCAAGAATTAAGTTACTTTCCCAAACTGCACGATGTAATCAGTTCAGCCTCATTTCTGCTGAAGGTAGGGTGGGTTTTCCACTGAGTTCTCTGCAGATGAGATGGGGCACAGGTCCTTTAAAAGCTGTGCTTTAGTCTTAGACATACAAATATATCTGCAGGAAGTAAAATGGGATTTAATAATGAAGTGCAATTAATTTGCCCCCTCTACATAAGCTACATTTCCCTAGAATTGATTGAACATTGTTTTAAATACGGAAACACTATTTTTGTACATTGTTTATTATTAGATTTTAGTGATGGAAAGTCCAAATTTCAGAAACTTTCCACACTTTAAAAAAGTGAGTGGATGGAAAGCTTAATTTTTAGCCCAGTGACACCTATGTCATCTTTGCTACAGCTGCAAAGTACAAGGAGAAGCACACCCCAGAGAATTCACCAAGACAGGTTACTGGGTAGGGAGCTTTGTCAGTGAGTGGGAAAAAAGGTTGGAGAAGAGTAATATTTGTGAGGAGAAAAACTGCACTCAGCCACAGTGCCCATGTATAAGAAGTGTAATGCAGAGGAGTGTTTCCTTTTGGGAAATCTGAGAGGCCACCATCCTCCTCTGTGACTGGAGAAGCGGCCTGAGGAAAAGCAGATTCCAGTCTCAGGTGTAATTGGCATTTTTTATGGAGCACCTTCAGAAGGCAGTGTGAGAGCCACAACCAAGCATTCCCAGCACCCCAGGAGCTGGGGCGTGGATAACATGATTCCAGATTTGACCAGACAGGGAAGGAACTTCCTTGTCTTGTGAGCAGACACTAGTCTTGTTCACTTAAACTTTACAGCTCCTGAAAGGCACATGAAGTTCAAGCTCAAGCTGCCCCATTTCCCTGCAGTTCATTGTTATTCACCTTGCTGGATGCAAAAGAAGATGCTGAAGAGACGTCGTAGTCAAGTGCTCACATTCCTTCCTTGCTGCTGAGTTTTGCTGAGATTAGGTCTTCTAGCAAAAGACAAAACATTTTGGGAAATGAATTTCCCTGCTCTGTCAATTCCTGTTGCAGCTGAACTAGCAAATGGTCATCCAGCATTGCAATGCTTTGGTCCCTGTAAAGCCAAAGGGACTGGGAGTCACAAGAAATTTTACAAAGTGAGACTTAGACAAGAAAAAACATTAGGAAGTTTCTGGGGCCATATGAGCATTTTGCGCTGGCAGTGAGGACATGGAATGAAGATGGTATTGGGATTTTAAACTGAGACTTTTAATTCTTTATTTTAACATAACTTTTTCTGATAAGTCATTATGCATAGCTTGGTTGAGTGCCATTGCTACTTAGTTGAATGAAAACAACTAAACAGCTTGGCTCTGGTAGTAGCACTGCAATTTTGCCTTTACATGAAACTTTCTATGAAGTTTCTTAATACAGATAGGGTCTTCTGGCTCACATTCAGACATCAGGGTTTGATGAATCAAGGTAAATTAGTGGAGTTACACCTATTTATGTGTTGCTGACAGGTAACTTCCCATTTGCCTTTTATTGTAACTTTTATGAATAGTTGTTCTTACATAGTTGTTAGTGAAAGCTACAAAATTGGTCTATGCCTCTTGAAACACCTTCATAAAGCATTTTGTAAATTAGGTGAGAAGATTTTCTCTTTACCGTTGAAACAAAAATGCTAAATGATTTGGATTTTGGTGACTACATGGTGTTATCTAAACACTTGAAATGTCAATGTCACAGTTATCTACTGGCTTCATTGACCACTTTTCTTTTTATTTCAAGAAAGAGGATATTTTTTCTTAGTTTTTCAGCATAGAAATACAGCCCTCTTCTTGGTAATCCCCTAACAAACTTAAATTTTTTTCCCCTGTATAAAATTAAATTATTGGATAATTAGATTTCCTACAGAACACCAACTAAATAGCCTATAAACAGCATTAAAAAGATATGCTACTGAAAATGTAGCTTTTTAACGTTTCGTTTCTATTCTAATGGAACTGCTGTACGTATTCATTTTGCATGCAGAGTGTTTTCTTGGAGAGTTTATTTTTAAATACACTACTTATATGAATAAAAAAATGGATTTTTAGCTAAAATTCACTGCCATGTTAGTGGTAAATTCTTAAGAACATAAAAATCCTTCATATTAGGTCCAATAGCTCAACAATGGGTGGTTTAACATTGTGTCTCATGCTGTGGTAATGACAAACATAATTTAACAAGAATATTAAAAGTGCAGCCCTGGTCAGTCTCTTTAGTATCATCCTTGGACCTGCTGTGCCTGAATTTGTCCAATTCCTTTTTGAACCCTTGGATGCTGCATCTTCTGGAAGGCTCCAGAAGATCACAACCCACTGTGCAAAGAATTACTTTTTTTTTAAACAGGCTAAGCTGATTTCTTGTGAATTTTGGTGAGTGCTCCCTAATTTCAGTAATGTCAACGTGATGAACAGCTCTGTATCCATCTTGTCCATGTTTATGTAAGGCTGTACCCCTCCTCATCCTGCTGTTCTCCAGCTTGAGCAATCCTCTGCTCTTTGCAGCTGCAATGTCCATTTCCAAGTTCAATACAGTGCAGGCACGTTTTAGGGATTTTGTTGTAGATGCAGTCTCTTCCCTTTGTGTACAGTGAGGTTCATCTGTCACCCTTTTGAATACTCACTCGGTTTTCCATGTTCTTCTGGAGCTGTTCATCGTGAGAGTGGCATTTGATCCAGAGAGCTTCAAACTGGGCAATTTCCCAGTTCACAATTTCCTCCACATCACTGATGAGTACAGCTGATTCCAGCACTGACCCCGGGGGGATGCCACTGATAACATTTTGTCCTGAAAAGACGTTTTCTGTTCCTTAATTAGACTTCTGTCTATGGCAGGGCCATTTCCCCACTCCCTGGCAAGATCCTTTCATGTGGAACCTCATCAAGTGCTTTCTGAAATTCCGAGTGTGCTGTTTCCACTATATTTTCTTTATCCTTATCCATATCATCTCTGTTAAAGAACTCCAACAAATGAAGCAGATTTGCCATTTACAGGGGGAATATTGGCTCTTTTCCACACCTCTTCTTTCCACACCTTCTTCTTCTTGTGAACTTAGTTATAGAAATATCAGTACTACCAGTACACCTCTGTAGTTCCTGAATCTGTTTTTGGCCCAATTCTTAAAACCACTGTGACATCAAATCATTTCACCACTAGAAAAAGTGGTTAAAAAAAAGCCTGAAAAAGTTGGAAATCCTTTTTGTTTCCATTTTTTTTGCAAAGCTCAGACTACCTAAGAGCTGCCTAACTTTATTTACAGTCTGTGTCCTCAGCATGGAGCTTCTGAAGCACATAAAGGCCAAAAGTTGATTTTATGACCTTATTATAAAAGTATGAAAGAAGGTTTGATAATGGAAGCGCACGACAGTCACTCAGCAATGATGGCACTCTTGAGAAGTAGAAAGTAACACTCAATTTCTTTTTATTTGATTAGTTCTGATGGCCATTGCTTACACACATGAACTGTGCTGGCCACTATGGTAACAGAATAATGCACTGCATTTGGGGGAGATGCTACATCAGCATAAAAAGCATTTAATCTCTTTTGACATATCAGCAAATAAGTGGCAATTCTTCCCATTACTGTCTGAAAAGCTGTCTTCTGCTGCATGGAACATAACTAATCACTTCATTTTCATGTCACTTCCTGCAGACCTGAAGCTTAACACAGCACCCTTTGAAAAGTTTTGCTTGTCTGAAAGTGTCTGTGTGCTCATTAGCAGCTGCTGATGCAAATTGGTAAAGATGTTGCCTTTGACGTGCATTATTTTATGTGAAAGCATAAAACAAGATTAATCATATCCTGTACCTCAGTGCTGCAGTGCCACACTGTCTTCTAGCATCCTTGGGAGTCACACTTCAGAAATCAGAGTAATAATAATTAAAATGTTAATTGGTCAAGAAAATCCATTTTATTTTGTTTTAAATCTATGGAGCAAACTTACGGAGATAAATGCCTCCTGTTAATCAGATTTCAGAGGTGAATAGCTTTATAAAATTACCACATCCAGGAATGTGAAAATGTGCTGTTTCATTGTGAGCTAGGAGTCACCTTGAAGTTACAAAGCCTGTGACTTATTTTTTATCTAGAAGTAGACCAAAAAATCTGACATAATCACTGGCACTGCGTGTTATCCAACTCTACTGAAGTGCAAGAAAAAAAAGGGTGTTTGTAAATTCTGTTTTGCCATTTCATTTGCACTGTGATTGACGAGAAAGAAGAACACATGATCTGCTCCCTTGTCCCAGTGGAAATGATGATTGAATTCCTTCAGTGGGAACGAAAACATCGATTTGGTCTTGCCCGTAGGATGAGTCTTCAGAACAATAATTAACATGAGGCGTCACAACCGAGCTGCTCAATATCTCTCAGATCTGAACATGAGATTGTGGAAAAAACATTTGAGCTTGCAGGACTGAGCAAAGAGTTTGATCAGCTGCAGAATGATTGAAATACTCAGAGGTTAAAATGTGCAAAGTTGAGCTGTGTTGTGGTCACCAGGATTCTCATAACACCAGCCCATAAAATGAGACACTGAACACTCAAGCTCAAAGCAGCTCCAACACATTGAAATCAGAGATTTTTAGTTACTGGTAATGGTCTGGCTAGCTAAACCAGATTTATAGCTCCTGTGACTCTGGTATTATATGGTCTCCTTTGGGCAGTGGTGATTTTCAATTCATTTTAAAGGTCTGCAGAGTTTTAAAATTTAAAAAGTTAGTGTTCCATGCACAGCTCTTGCACAATCTGGAATTAATTCTGAATGAAAACCTGCCTCTGTGTGGGAGGGCTTAGGCTTTGCCTGTATGTAAAAGTGACGTTCTAAGAGAAGGCATAAGAAGCAATAGCTGCTAGTGGGGGAAGAAAAAAAAAGTGTCACGAACTTGAGAGCAGATGTCATGGCAGTAAGAATGTGCCTGGCAAAAAAAATATTAAATATTAAAAAAAATAAAGTAAAATAAAGTAAATTTAAAAAAATAAAAAGAAATCAAATACATTTCAAAAAAGGAGTATATAAGAATAAACAGGTCTGTCTGTGCAACCTCTAGCTGCACTGGTGCACTGTAATCAGTGCTGCTGGACCACTGTAGCCCAGCCATTAAACAATTAATGGGATAATGAGCTGGGACAGATGACTGTCCTTCACACAATGTGTGTGCTCTGTGCAAGCAGCACTGAAGTCAGACTGAACGTACAAAGCCAAAACAGTGCTCCAAATAACTTCCGATTTTTTCAGATTTAGAAATAACTTCAGTCTGCCGTGGTGTGAGCTCACACATATAGTCTTCACACACATGCAAAGGCAGTGTCTTCTGCTAAAATGAAAAGTCTCTTTGGGCCTCTACCTTCCCCTGGAAATGAAGATGCAATTCCTACAATTATAACTTCTTCTACTTTTTAAAATATGTTGATTATCCATACAGCTATCAGCAAAAAATCGATTTGGTATAGGAAAAGACACAGAATTTTTTGTCAGCTATCATTCTAAAAGGCTGGGACTGGTTGGAAGTAAAATACTTTCATATTTAAATTTCTTTTAAAAAATTCGAGCTGCAAGCACATTATAAAACTGTACAAAGTGTATACATATAAATATGTAGCGTTCTGCTTATGACTTAAAGTTACAATGAAC
Source organism: Dryoscopus gambensis (assembly GCA_013389985.1). Lineage (NCBI taxonomy): Eukaryota > Metazoa > Chordata > Aves > Passeriformes > Malaconotidae > Dryoscopus > Dryoscopus gambensis. Next base: position 11,234 of record WEIT01018584.1, read on the forward strand.
AAATTATTTATTATTATTTCATGTAACACTGTGTAATACTGGATAAAGTCAAGTACTTCAGGGACAAATCTTCACCCACTGTAAATCAGTAAAACTCCAAAATCAAAAGAACAACATCAGATTATTCCTGCTTGGGAAGGAATCCTCTGGACTGGTTTGATGCCAGGATTTTCCTGTCTGTCAGCATTGATTTGAAAAGAACTTGGGTTACAACACTTTGGAACCAGAACATCTCAGAAAGAATGGGGCTGGCAGGGCCAACTACTCCACCCTCCCTCCTTGAGTAGGGACATCTCGAGCCAGCTGCCCAGGCCTGTGTCCACGCAGGCTTTCAGTGCCTCCAAAGATGGATCTCCACACCCTCATGTACAACCTGGTGCAGTATTTGACCATTCTTGTATTAAAAACCCCCAAACACTACCAAGAAAAACCCACCCAAAGCAAAAAAAGAAAACAACAATAATAAAAACACAACACTAAAACAATGGCGAACAAAAAGACACCAAACAACTAAAATTTCACACACCTAAAAAGTAAAACCAACCCTGTTTTCTCGTGTTCAAATGGGATTTCCCACTGCAACACTTGTTCCTATTGCCTCCTGTCCTGCTAATGGGCTGACTCTTCGGTGTTCATTCCCTCCCACAAGACATAATTTACGTATGGATAAGAACCCCCTGAACCTTCCCTTCTTCAGGCTGAGCACTTCCAGCCCTGTCAGTGCCTCCTTGTGGCTCTGATGCTCCATTCCTTCCATCACCATGGCCCTGTGCTGGACTTACCCTGGTAAATTCTCGTCTTTTTAGCAGTGGGGAGCTCAGCACTGGGCTCAGCACCCCAGATGTGTCTTCCCACTGCTGAGGAGAGACATCCCCTGCCTTGACCTGCTGGCGATGCTCTACCCAATGCTGGTTTTGTTGGCTGTCTTTGCTGTCTCATGGTCAGTTTCCCACCTAGGACCCACAGGTTCTCTCCTGCCAGTTCCAAAGGCACATCACCCTTCTTGTGATCATCTTTGTCAGTGTGAAAACCAAAGTCTGGAATGTTGGGGTTTTTTTTTCGATTATGCTCATCTCCTCCTCAGCGTCTGTTTTTCAAAGACTTCTTTCTGTAAAGCCCAAGTATGTTAACTGTCCAGTACCTCTAGCTTTGCAGAAAAATAGATCAACATGCATTATTAAAGCAATATCTTTTCAGTGTTTTTAAAATTCATTGCATTCACTTCACTTAATTTTAGCCTCCTAAACCTAGGCACTAAGTTGAAATAGTGCTCTACGTTTGTTCTTGGTCGGTAGACACAGGAAAGCTAATTACATCTGTCTTGAATGCTTGCTTAATAGATGATGAAATGATGAAAATTGTGGTTTAGAGTTGCCTGTTTCCTCCCACAGATGACAAACAGAGCCTGAGCAGGTAGTCTGGGGAAGATACGGAATTTTTAGATGGCTGAAGCTGGGTCGCATGAATTGCATTCCTTATGTTTCCTTTGTTTGGTTAGATATCTCTCTAAACACTTCAGAATAATGTCCCTTTTATGGTTAAAAAGATGTTGATAAGGAAAAATAAGAGGATTTAAATAAAAATAAGGGGATATTAAAAAAAATCTGGATGTAGAGATTTATGCTGAAAATACACGAGAGTCACAAATAAAACATCTCATTTTACTGCACTGCTACACTAATAAATGTATTCTTCTGCTGCATATATATAAAACGAGAATTTTTTGAATCTTTATTCTGATTTTTTTTCCACCCTAATAACAGTGCATGACCTTTAAATTAATTCTGTCTTTTTAACAGGGCTTCAAGCCCTGCTCCTTAAAGCTGCTTTACATGAATATAAGGTTATATCTACACCAAATGGCTTCTGGGAGCAAGATCTAAATGAAGATATCTGAATTTCCAGTTATTAAGATGTTGGATGGGTTATAGAAGAAGATGGGAACAGCTTAGAGACCATAAGAAGGGCTGTTTCTGTGCAGCCAGATTTAAATTACTGTCATTTGCATGCAGTTTGTGTCCAGGATGGTGGATATAGCTCATATTTAGCATATCACTTCAGCAGTACATTGTAGGATATTCCCATCCTTTTACTTCTTTCTGAAGAACACGTATCCCATTGTAATGCAGGATTCATATGAGTGCCAAAATGTAGTTTTTAAACTATTCCAATGAATACCTCTTATAACAATTTCAATGAACACATCTTGTAACAAGCAGTGCTGTCACTCCTAGGAGCAGTTGCTGTTCTTATGGAGGGGGGGAATGAAAACAATACCAAACCACAAAAGGCAGGAAGAACATCTCTAGGCAGCAAAATAAGAATTGCTTCTTGAAAAGTGCACACTCTTCTCCTGGCAAATGAACATGCTCATTGTCAAGCCAGCTGGCAGGAATGCTAATTACCCTGGTGCTGGGATCCCACTGATTTCTATTGTAGACCCGCTAAAAATTGCAGATTGTCTTTCAGTGTGACTCTATCTTGTCATTCCAGTTTCACTTTCACGAGAAGCTTTGGGTTTGGGGTTTATTTTTTCAAAATTGCTTTCTGGAACAGGCAGATTTCAGAAGAATCAATTTTTGACCACATAGATATATATGTCATGATCTGCCTTCAAACTAGCAATAGTTCTAGTTGCTTATCTACTTTAGGTTAAAATTTAATTTTTCGAGTGGGAATATTGCTCTGTGACCAAAAAAAAAAGTTCTTTGGAGTGAATGTAAGGATAAGAGAAGATACACTACAGTATACTGCAATTGCCACATAGGTAGGGCTTGCTTTGTGCTGCACACTCCATGAACAAAAAAAGAAACCTACATGCCACTAAAGATATATAACTTCAAATATAAAGCCAAGGAGCTCTGAAAGAAGTCATCTGTAGTTGTCCGAACAGTGTCTAATTAGCAAATTTCCTAAAATAGCTGGAAAGCTGTTTAGTTTTCTTGTATTGTTCAAAGAAATATTTCTATCAGTACCCAAGGAGAGGAGAAATGCATGTATTGTGCAGGGGCCAGCAGCAGCAAACAAAGAAGATTTTTTTTTAAATGCAGTTTGATCCCTAATTTTGGTTTTAAATACCTAATGTATGCTTAAATTGTTAATTGGCTGAAGCTTTTGCCAAAACCATTTGCAACAGCTAGAAAAATAGGAGGCAGTTAATAGACCCACCACTGCACAAATCTCCTCCAACCACAGCTGCCCGAGTCCAGGTCCACCAAAAGATGTCGGGATTGGTAAAAAGAACTCAGAACCATGTATTTTTTCATGTCATCGCACCCTAAGTTAAAAATAGTAATAATCAGTTACTGTTATGTGGCAATTAGGGGCTTTGGCTCCTTTGTCTGTCGTCGTTTAGGTGTCTAAGTATGACAGCTATTTTACTTGAAAGCTACTATAAACTTACCTTCTATAATACAAATGTAGTTAAATTCTTGTGAGTAAGGGTTTTTTTTTAGTGTTGCACCATAATTTGTTTTCTTTGGATTAATTTTAGTGGTATTTAAGTGGCTGTGAGTTATGTCGATGGGTAATGTCAACACTCAGACATGGCAGAAATGTTATTTTTCACAGTGTCAGTTTGAAAGGTAAAAATCATTTTTCACATAAAGATTAATGCATTTCTGTAGGAGAGCTCAGCAGAGTTTGAGAGACTAAGGGCCTTACAGCAATATAATTTATTTCTTTTTCCAAAAATTCAGATTTTCTGTTTGAGAACAAAATTAAGTAAAAGTAATATCTATCAGTGAATTTTCAAATGCTGTATCTTAAATAAGTGGTATAAATTCAGAGGAAGTATTTTGGGTTTGGTAGTTAAATAAGTTTGCATTGCAGTCAAGGTTCAGCCAGTCATTTTCCTGGGTTCTAAACTCTACCCTGGATTTTGGGTTGTGCCTCCAGCACACTAATCCACATGGCAAGGAGAGGTCTGCTGTTCTAAGAAGAGAACATTTTTGTCCACATTCATAGAATCAGGACCCAAAAAAAACTGGAATAAGAAAGATTCAAGTTGTACTGATCAAACACCAAGTGGAGTTGTTGAATGTTCACCACCGGAGCTTTTGAAAAAGAAAGGAATTCAGGAAACACGTTGGAAATGGTGTTGCCATAATGTACTTGTCATTTCTTTGGATAGAAGCTTTTCCAGATAGCTTGGTGCCGTGGTTTTCTCAGATCGGGATACAAAAATC
>WEIT01018593.1:0-23455 GCA_013389985.1 Dryoscopus gambensis
TTTTTTTTTTAAGGCCAGTTCCAAATTTTGCTTTGAAAATTAATTTGCCAATTCTAGCAAGTTTTTCATTTGTCCAATGTTTGAACCTTTACTGAAGTACTTTGCCTTGATATTGCACAAGATAGAATGTACAGAACATGTGATAGCACTAAACTGATCTGAATTCATGTTCTCTTATACTCAAACTACACTTAGAAGGAAATAATTTGAAAGCAGTGAAGAAATGATTGTGTATTTTTGAACTAAGATGTGTTTTTTCTAATAAAAAATGAAAGATAGTATGCATATATTAGAATCTATTATGTCCCATATTAAAAACTTATTAGAATATGAATAATTCCAAGAAGAGAATCAACACATATATGCTCTGAGGTACCAATAATACATCCTGACACAGGAACTCTAAAAAATAAAAGACACAGCTAGCCCAGTATTGCACCATGGGACTTATTAAGGAGACCCAAACATAGTGTGTAGGAAATCGGCTGTCACTCATTCTGCATCTCATGGGACTACCTTGGCTTTAAATAATTTTTCTACTTGAAATTCTGAAAAAAGTAATCATTCTACTACACTCACTAGCTCCTTTTCTGAAAAGACTTCTAGCACTGATGATTTTGTGTCTGTTAAAATTTATGGCTGCTTTATATGTTTACAAAATCATGACACTACTTAAAATTTAAATGATTTATTTAAGATTTTAGAAATGCCATATATATGACAGGTGAAGTATGTAGTCAGTTTTTATTCCTCTGTTAAAAAATGTGATCAAGGTATCAGAAACTTAAAAGCTTTTTCCTCTGTGATTTATGTATTGGTCTTTTTAGAACAAGTGTGATAGAATGTTTGCTGCCTATATTTTCCAGATTTAGTATTGGAAAATTTTTATGGTAGAACTTAAAATTTATATTCTAATTAGTTTTTAATAGATTACATAATAGATTCTAATATATGCATACTATCTTTCATTTTTTATTTGTGTGTATTCTGCATATAAAATGTTTTCCTTGGAATATAGAAGGATTTCCACTGAGGCTATTTGTCTGTTTGCTACTTTTCTCTAGGTTTGGAGAGATTATTAGCAGAGAACTAATAACAAAACACTGTTGCTACTTTTGAAATTGCAGCCCCTTACCTCAATGACTAAGCTGGAAGCAGAAACAGGGCTTTCTCAGGGAAGATTAAGTGGAAGCAACAGAACACCTGCTGAAAGATTTGAAGTCTTTCAAGTCTGTCAATAATTACTTGACTGAGAAATCCAGAACTTTACAAAAAGAAAGCCTTCACAGTGATACTTGTAAAAAGAAAAGAGAGTAGAAGGGAGGGCTCTGCAAACACCTAAAGATCTTGAAAGGACTGAATAAAAATAAAAAGTAATGTAGATGTTTTTAGATTGGATTTTGAGTGGAAACTTTTATTGCTTTTCCAAAAAGCAATGTACTTCCTGGGCTTCTCTATGAGTTATTTGTGGTTGTTTAGATATCTTTTGACTACTGTGGTCTTATCTTTATTTCATTGCTGTCTTGTCCCTGAGAGTATTTTTAAAAAATAATCTTTAGAATCACATTTTGGTGGAGCTCTGGAAGCAGAAAAGAACTACTTACTTTGCGGCAGAACTGGCATAAGAGGAGATGGGATCAGGATGTAGATGGCTAACAGAGAGAATCCCATCTGTTTGGAACAGGTGCTTGACAGTGACTCTGCAGACCCTGATGTTGCCTATGAGCCTATAGATCCTGAGCCGTGGTAAATTTGTACAAGCCTACTTGATCAGGTATGTATTGAGATAGCTCATTCAGTATTATGGTATTACAAATTTCACATTAAATATGTACTGTCAATTTCTCTATTTCCTCTAAAGGTTTTCAAAATCTTAAAAATTCTGAACAAAATTGTTGTTTGAATAAAATACATCTGTCTTTACTGTCTGACTACACTGTAATTATTGGTTTCTTCCTACTCCTTTGAACACCGGACCTCAATTTATTTTTACAGCTTATACACAAATTTATTCCAGCACATGCTTCTTTTTCTTGCAGTAAGAGACCTGCTGGATGTGTGAGCTCTTCAGTAATGATCCTTATTCCTTTTTCAGGTGTATAGTAACTACATGTTCTGCTGGAAGAGGCTAAAGTATTTGTTGGCTTGTCAAGGGTTTTTTTCCAACCTGTATTTAATTCTCTTTAACGGAAATGAAAATTTCATTTGGTTTTAGAGGAATTTCCAGAGCACAATCCTCTTGGATGAACGCCAAAAATACTTATGGAAGCAACATACAGAAAGGTGAGTAACTGAACTTAAATGATGACCATTACCAAAATAATACAAATTCCATGATCAGATTACTCTCTCTAATTTAACAGAATAGCATTTATTAAAATATATTTTCTTTTTTCCCTTTTCAGAAGTGAACAAAAGACCACTGTAAAGTGCCAAACTGACAGCAGTGGAATTAATTCTGTCTGCCTGGTAGACAAAGGATAACAACCAAGCTGTATTTCTTTAAATTTTAGTACTTTTGTCAGGCTTGTCTTTTTCCTCTGCTCCATGCAATGACTCTTTGTCCATTGAAATTAACTGTACCATTTCCATTTACTCCAAAGAGTTTTAGGTGAACTCTCAAACATAGGAACTAACTGCATGCTAATTACCATTTTAGCGACATATAAATATGCTAAACTATATGTTTGTCAAAGTAAAAAGAAGTAGGAGAAAAAGAAAGGATGTGGTTTCAGATTATTGGCTAAGACAAGTCCTATTCTTGAATTTTCCACCTTCTGCTAGCAATTCTAAGTACTTCGAGGAACATTATTTTTGAATAGTAACTACTAAGAAGTAGGAAGTACAACCCATTAAAAATAACTTGGGTCTTGCAATAGTGGGTAGGAGAATGATTAACTACATTGACATCAAGGCAGTGGAAGAACTCACATTCTTTGTGTAAGGGCAATTCTAGCACATCCATGAATAGAAAAGGTTTCTAGGATGACAATTACCCTATTCTTTCCATTTTTCAGGGAAGGGGTTGAACTATTTTAGATGTAGGAGTGACTCCCTGGAGAGCTCTGTATTAGTTAGGGGTGACTGGGAGGGAGGGAGACAGGAAGGGAAAGGAGTTCACATTTTTTCCCCAGTCTCTGAAGTAAAAAAGAAACATCCTTCAATAATTTTAGAAAGTACATTACAAGAGTAAGAATTTTTGTAATTTTAATTGCATTAAAATATAAATTTTACTTAAAAAAAAGGTTTATATCTAACAAAACTTAGCAATTCCAGATAACTCAGATGCAAACACTGTGGTAGCCTTAACAAACACACTAAGACAGACATTCCCCCCTTCCTATTAAATCCACATGTGGATGGCTTGACAACACCAAGTTGAATGGTGTAATTGACATACTCAAAGAACAGGAAGCCATCCAGAGAGTAGACTAGCTCAAGAAGTGGGCCAGTGGAAACTTCATGAGGTCCAATAAGGCCAAGCACAAAGTCTCAAATCCTTTTCTCCTGCATTGCCAGGTTTAACTTCACTCCTTATTTCCAATCCCTCTCTTTATCCCTGCAGGTTACCCTCAGTCCTTTCAGCAAGCAAAAAATGATGAAGGGCACCCTATGGTCTACACTTAGCACTTTCTCTTTGACATTCCCATCTTCTCACACCTCTCCTCTGCTTCAATGTGAGTTCTTCCATTGCCTGCAATGCTTCAGGAAAACCTTCTCTAGAGCAGGTTTTCCTTGGGTGGAAGGCAAGAACCACTCTGCCACAGAGCAGCTCCTCAACCCGCTCATCTGACTTTGGTGTTTCTTCTGCTGTTTACCACAACTTTTATTCCCTCCTCCCCTCTCTTTGGTGTTCTGCCCTTTCTCAAATACAGTATCACAGAGGAGCCACCACTGTGGCTGAGAGGCTCTGCTGTGCCCTGTGTGTGTTGGCTGGAGCCGGCTGGAGCCATCCATGTCCAGCCCTTGGTAGCCCCAGCCTCACCTCATGGAGACCTGCATCCCCCGGCCAGCACCTCCCCACACACCTCCAGTGCAAAGAGATACACAAACCCCTTGAGAAATTGTAGAGAGTCTTGTCTCAGAATTCTGGGAGAATAAAAAGTCAAAACACCATTATCTGTTTGATTCCTTTAAATACATATGAATACAAGAAAATGGTTTTAAACTAGATTTACTGTATTTTATTTATGGATAAGTTACACTACCTATTGCCATGAAGAACAAAAAAATTAGTTTATTGTTGTTTCGTGTAACAACGTTTGACATATCCATTGAAATCAGATAATAGAAAGGTGGTGGTGTCCATTGAGAAGTTTTTTCTCAATATGTCATGAAAATGTTCAAGGGCTTACAAATATTTTGCAAACATGACTGTTCAGATTTCTATAAAATTTGATGTGTAACGGAGCTAACAATTTTTTTTTCAGAGAGGGAAACTGAACAAAATACAGAAGACGGATATCAACTAGAATCTCTTTTATAAATGCAGTGCTGAGCAATGGCTTGAAAAATGAGGCAATTAAGGTTTGCTTATGAACAATTAGCTGTGAGATCGTGAACTGCTCAGATGAGCAAAAAAAATTAAATTAGGTACATGTATAGAGGATATAAGAAAAATATTAGATTTCTGAACCAAGGAAGAATAATTATATAGGAAATTATCCTGAAAAAGCAGAATATGTTAATAATCTTATATGATTAAACTAACATGCAAAACAGCTGAAATCTACCAACAATTTGCAGAAAGACACATGAAGCATGTGGGATGGTTTTAAGAACTTCCTTTCAGGGAAGCTCTTGGTTCTTCCAGGCTGTTGAGACATCATCAGCCTTTGTTCATGCAGCTCTGTGAAGGTGTGTGGCTGTACCAAACACCAATTTCACTTGAATGTACTTGCTACTGTAATAATACATTATTCCCTGAGTTCTTCTTACAGCCCTGGTTCTCTTGGGCTTTCAAATTGTGACATCTTTGTGATCTGAGTTTGCTCAGAGGATTCCATACTGTCTCTGCTTTTCCCATATTGTGATCATTGCACATACAAATTAAAACAGCTGAATGAATGAACACAGTGACCTTTAATATTTGAGTTGCAGTCTCATATATCATTAAGAATACTCGTTTATCTACTGGGAAAAAAATTATATCAAATGATACAGATTTTTTTCAACAAAAATATATATTCCAGAATAGTAGAAGTAAACTGGAAAATAATTGACTTCTACTTAAATTCTATTAGTTCTGCATAACCTAGGAAAAAAACGATGTGGGAAATGTAGCAAAATATAATTTCTCATCAGCAAAATTCAAAGATTGGTTTTCTTATTCAATAACAAAATCATTACAAGTCAAACTGACTTATGCAGCTGAAAAATGAGATAAATGAAGGACTGTTTCTCTCCCTCCTTGTGTTACAAAGGCACAGAGTCTTTAAGATGGGCTTAAAAGAAACAGATGAGAAGTTTTTGTTGGGTGTCAAGTAATATTTCATTTCAAAATTTACTGGTCTAGAAAAATAGGAAACAAAATAAATTTTAACAACTCTCTTAAAGCAAATCCAGAGTTGAAGCACTATTGGTTTTGCTACTTATTTTCTTTGCCTTAGGGAACAAAATGGTTACACGAGCAATGTAACCACAATTAACTGGCTTATTAAGAAAAACAATTTAAACATACAGGCAATAAACAATATTTTATTACAATGCTGTTCTTATGTCCAAACAGTGTCAAGGCTGAAAATATGTTCCCAGCAGGTGTACATCCACAGAGCCCATATATATCCTATGTATGCATTCATACACACTTACCTACATACATATATACACACATATACATGATCAGCCAAAGATCATACAGATCCACAGAGCACCCACATGAACACAGGATGCACCAACATCCTCCTTCCCTCTCTGGCTGGACAGGATGAGAAATATATATCCATATGCTCAGTATGGGTCCCTCCAGCAGCTTCATTTATTCGGCCTGCCCAGTGTTGAGATCCAGTTATTAAAATTTTTAGAGTGATGCCAGTGCGCAAATTAAGGTGTAAACAAGACCATATACCAAAGTCAATAAAATGAATTTTATTTAACAGTAAATGTGAAAGAGAGAGAGAGTGTGTAAAAGACATAGAAAAGAGGTGGGAGGAGACAAAAGTAGTGACAGAGACAGATAAGGTACAAAATATCACCAGTATGTGGATCCCAACAGCATCCCATTGATCCTCTCCATCAGGATTTCTTCGTGGTGAGGGTCCCCCCCAAAAACACAGAGTCCAGTGGATTAATATATGTTTGGGCAAAGTGGGAGTGCCCAGGCACCTCCCCTTGGGAGGGGGGCAGTTTGACACTGTCTCTTGTAACAGACTCTGGACCTGCTGTACCACATTGCATCATATGCAGTGCTCTGGTGCAGTCTGGGAAGTACTTTGCTGGCCTAAATGAATTTATTAGTGTAATATCAGTCTTACATCAAGACTAGTGAATTCTGTTGATTGCAGGCAACCTTAAACAGTTTATATGTAGAAGAATGTAAGTGAAAGGTTATTTTCACTAAAGGTTACACACAATATGACTTTTAAAACTTAATTGCAATGGTATACATCAACTGCAAATCAGAAAAGAATCTCTGTTTTGCTGCCAGCAGCCCCAAGTTCCCCATATCAATACTTAGAATTGCCCCTCTGTGCACAACCATTTACCTCACACCGGAACCTGATCAGAGTTAGATCCACATACTAGGGTTTCTTGCCACAGGTTTCTTGAGGGAACTGACCTGTTTAACACTCTCTGAGTGCAGGTAGTAAACATGGATGAAATTGCAGCCAGTGTTTTCGGTAAAAATTTGTGTATGGCATCAGCCTTTCGTAGATGACTGTGGCTAGCTCATCTTCCCAAGAAACAACAAACTCAAATTTTTCTGCCAAGAAAATTCAAAGTCTAGTCCTGACCCACAGCTATGACATAAGGATTAAACATTATTTCTTCTTTGCAATACCATAAGCAAAGAGATTAATTTAAAATTCACTGAGTCAGAGGTAGTATGAGTTGGTAAACAAGTAGTTTGGATTTGCTCAAAGGGATATTGAATCATGGACACAAATTTCTACCTAACTTTGTTTGTGGATTTTATCCAGTGACGCATTAACATAAAACGCAACAATCCTAAGGCTGGGAGTTAAATGCTGGTTTTTAGCTGCTCTAAAAGTCTTTATTATATCCAGTTATTAGTTCTCTGAATAAAAGAATATCTCAATTTATTTTCCAAGAGTGTTGTGAGACCTGAGCCCACAAACATTTCATGAAGTTTTTGACCCTGCTATCCATTTTTCCTAAATTTTCATTTGCACCATACTCTAGCAGTCTATATTTTAGTGATTACAGCAGTTCTTGACTACCTTGCCATGTGTTGTACAACACTAAGCCTGGCCAGTCACCACTCACCTCTGTGAAGCAAGATATGTGTCCACAACTGTATGACTGTGTTAAGATTTTCTGTCCACTTCGCATGACTACTCAGGACTTTGTGATTAACAATCTAATATGTACCATTGCCTACTGTTTCCTATTTTGAGTGTAAGAATATTTTTCTATTGCACTGCTGATGAATTGATAAAATTTTGTGTCTTTCAGTAATAACATTTAAGGTTTGTTAATCTTGTCCTAACGCTGTTAATATTTTCATTTACAGTTAGCATTTTCAGAGGTGCACAGATTTCATCATGAATGTGTAAGATGCTGGCACCTCATCTTGAAAAAAGGTTTTGCTACAAACTCTCTCTGGATAGTAATTTTAAGGAAAATAATGAACATTTTTGCCATACACCTCTCATTTCTGAAATCTCTGTCCTTGAATAAATCTTTTGCGCTTTTTTTAACTTCCCTCTTCCATTTCCCAGTGTTATCAGGGAGGTAGTTTTGCATCAGATTCTAAATGTATCTGTCCTGGCTACTAGTTTATTTCCTTAATGGCAGTAAAGATGAAAAAGAAACTGTATGTAATGACTTTGCAGTTTTTAACAGTGGCATGAGAGGCAAAAGTGTGATACCCATCTAGTGAAAGCAAGAAATAGAAGGATCTGGGTATTTATAAATCCACAGCTGAACTTCAGCTCCTAGAAAAAATACTTGCGTAAGTTATCAAACAATTTGGTAAACTCCTGCAAGAGAACAAGGTGATGAGCAAGAGCCTACATGGATCTGCTAAAATCAGATCCATCTTGTTGTTGCAACAGGGTTAACACTCATTGTGAATCCTGGAAGAATAGAAGAACAGTGGATGTCAAATATCTCGATGTTAGTAAGGCTTTTGACATGATATTTCATAAACAAATTTAGGAATTCTTGTTTTCAGAAAGAATGGATGCAAACCGGTAGGAAAGACAGGGATTGTAAAGTACATTCGGACAAGGATTATCAGTGAGAATGGCAGGTTACCACAACGATCTGCTCTAATTTTCAGCACTATTTTTAAATATCTATGTTCTAGATAACAAGAATTTAAGAAGAGGGGCTGGCATGTTGCAGAACACTAGTAAGGTAAGTACCGGAGAATAGGCTGGAATATGAAATATTTTCAAAAAAGTGGAGATATGGTCTTAAAAAGACTGGATGCTGCTCAAATAAAGACAAGCACAAAATCATTTATAAATAATAAAGAAAAGATCTGACTATTCTAATAGATCAGACTGTGAAAATGTAAATGACAAGAGACATCACAGACTGCATCCAGGAAAGGCATTTTCAGATGAGGCAAGTGTAAAAGAATGTACATGAGGAAAGCACTGGTGATGTATACAGTACTGGCCACCCATGTTTTGAAAATATTTATTCATACTGAAGTAGATTTGACATAATAATGCTTCTAGAAACACGTGGCGAAAAGGCTGACTATTTTGAAGAAGAAAAATGGGTTTCCTTTTTTTACCTGCAAAACAAAGGGTAAGAAAAGATATAACTGAGGTGATAAATCACTTTCCCACTGCCTACATTATAAGCATAAACTTTGGGGTAAAAAAAACCAAAGCCTTATTTTAGGTAAAGGATGATGTTGACACAAGAAAATGATAAATTTAATCTGCCCATAAATTAAATTAGGTTGTAAATTATAACAGTTCTAACCATCAGAGGAGTGACATTTAGTGGGGGAGAGGAGAGGGCGGGGAGGGAATTCAAACCTAATAAGCTGATCAAGTTCTATCTTGAAGCTAGTTAAAGGAATTGTGATGAAGCAATTGCCTGCTGTAACAGCTGGGAGTGGTCTTCTTGCTTCAAGAGAGCCCTTCCTGTTTCAAACTCTTCATCTTACATCTAAATTTAAAGTAAGTATATACAGTAGCTGTTAAAACTTCTTTTAGCAGTATGCACCTATATGCCCTCACTAATAAAAATCTGTGTTCTTTGCTACTCCCCAACTCCACCCTGTAAGAGTAATCTGGAATTAGGCCTCTGACATGCCACAGACTGCAGGGGATAGTATCCTTTGGCATTGCACCACCATCCCTGCACTGAGTTCAGCAGCACTGAGTAGCAGCTCTGGCCCTCTGTGCACTCCATCCCATACCAATCCCTGCATTAATTGCCTTGCAGGAGTTCTCAGATCTGATGGCAGCACTCCTGATTGTGCATGCTGCCTGTACATGAGTTAAATAGGAATATGAATCTTCTAGGTCTACCTGGGAGAGGCTTGTTCAGTACTTACTGGTTCAGTAGAATACTTCTCACATTATGTTTTGGTTCCAGTTGCAGATAACTGGGTCCAGCTCCTGCTCCTTTCTCCTGTGCTGTGAGCCAAAGGTGCCTGAGTGTGCCTTCCTGTGCATAGATTACACACCATGGAGATCTGTGCTACTGCAGTTAAGACTGTTCTTGGTGAGTAGGATTGTACTGGTTTGGCATGGCCTGGTTTTGGGCAGCAGGGGGGCTGCAAAGATGGCTCCTGTGAGAAGCTGCTGGAAGCTTCCCACCATGTCCGGCACAGCCAATGGCTGACGGCTCTGAAGATGGACATGCTGCTGGCCAGAACTGGGCCAATGAAAGAGGCTGGTAATGCCTCTGTGATGGCATATTTAAGAAGAAAGTCAAAACAAAGTCACGGGTTTTTGCTGCTAGTCAGAGAAGAGGAGGAGGTGAGAACATGTGAGGGAAAACAACACAGTGACACCAAGGTCAGTGGGGAAGGAGGGGGAGGAGGTGCTTCAGGCACTGCAGCCAAAATTCCTCTGCAGGCCATGGTGAAGACCATGGTGAAGCAGGTTGTCCCCCTGCAGTCCATGGGTCCACGGGGAATGCAGAGATCCACCTGCAGCCCGCGGGGGAGGTGCCCACGCCGGAGCGGGTGGATGCCTGGAGGAGGCTGTGTTCCAGTGGAAGACCTGGTGGAGAGAGAGGGCCCTTGCTTCCAGGCTGGAGCAGCCTGTCCTTGGAGGACTGCACCCCGTGGGGAGAGACCCACGGCACAGCAGTTTTGGGAGGACTGTGTGCCTGTGGGAGGGACTCACGCTGAAGCAGGTGTGGTTTGGCTGATGCTTGTGAGAGTGGACCCACGTCGGGAAGTTCACGGAGAACTGTCTCCCGTGGGACGGACCCCACGGCCTCACAGGGAAGGACTCTTCTCCTGGAGCAGTGGAAGAAAATGTTGGTGATGGACTGATCAAAACCCCCCTGCTCCTGCCTTCCTGTGTTGTTGGTGGGAAGGAGGGAGGGCCTAGGAGGCAGAAGGTGTTTTAAGGGCTTATTTTGCTTCACTACCCGCCTCTGATTCTGTTAGTAATAAATTTCACTTAGCAACCAAGGTTGAGCCTGTTTTGCCCTTGAAATATTCCTCCCGCTCTCCTTATCTCACCCATGAAGCCTCCGTTAAGCCTTTTTCCTCTCTTCCCTCCTTTTGCCCAGCTGTGGTAGGGGAGGGTGAGTGAGCAACTCTCGTGGATGCCTGGTGTTGGGCCAATGTCAAACGATGACAAGGATACACAGATTAAAAGTGAGGAAGTGAAGGGTGTCATAGAGGAAGCTGCTTATTGATAACGTGACCTGATCTTCTCACTTAACATCTCTGCTGTTGAATTATTGGAACATTTGAGAGGGTTTGAAGGAGTGTTGCCCTTGCGATTAAAGAAGAGCTCCTTCAGCTGTCCCTTCAGGTCAGAAATTTACAGTCAAGTTTTTGTTACTTTTGTTTCAGTTTTGAGGAGAGTGATTTGTGCAAAAAGGATTCTTTTGTTTTCAGTTCGAGAGGCATTAGAAAGTTCTGAGAGATATGACACTTTTGAAGTTTGAGAAGAACTTTCTGAACATTAATGAATAATTAGTGTCTCAAATAATAGACATGTTTAATAAGCATCGATTGTTAAGTTGCTACAACTATGAAAATATTAACTCTCCCTGTTACAGCACAATGCAAAACTTTTTACTAGATACGTAACTTGCAAATGTAGAATTCAAAAATACGTTCTTAAAAGTATAAGAAGTAAACAAAATGCAAATACATTGAACACAGCCAAAACATGTTCAATACACTCAGGCTGTCTTAAAAACAAAGACATTGAAATACAAAATAATATTCAATAAAATATTCCTAAGTCTTTTGGAAGAATTTGAACTAATGTAAATCAAAGTGGAGGACACTATTTCTTGCTTCTGAGACTACAGTAAGAAATTGTTCATTCTTACATTCTATATCTCAAGCACTTCAAAGTTTCAATTGCAGATTTATCACTATTTCATGCAAAGTTATTCCCAGTAATGTAGAAAAATACACAAACATCCCCCAATAGTTATATACTTATTTCAAAGTATAAATGGAAAGCATAAAGAAACTTTAAAAAAACCAGTTGTTCTGAACTTATATTTCTGATGTTCTAGAACTAGGAATTTTTTTGATATACCAAACCTCTGCCTGATTGACAGAAAAATGGAAGTCTCCAAGAATATGTGCAATTAGACTGACCTTTTATATAGTTAGATAAGGAATTTAAATAATCATCTGGACTACCGTAATCCTCAAGGAGAATACATGCATATGTCCATGGAGAGAAAGAGAAAGAAGCATCTCTTGAAACTGTCAGTAATGACAAACTGAGTGTTGCAATATGCAACAACGTAAACAATCAGATTAATGTATAATTTGATTTTCCTGTTTAGATTTACCATCTGTAGATGCATTGAACAATGCCAACACCTCTAAGGATTGGCTGGTTGCTGGAACAGGCTCCCCAGGAAAGTGGTCATGGCAGCAAGCCTGCCAGAGTCTAAGGAGCTATTGGATGATGCTCTTAGTTTTTAGTTTTAGGCAGTCCTGAGAGAAGCAGGGAGTTGGACCTCATTATCCTTATGAGTTCCTTACAACTTGAAATATTTTATGATCTTATGATTCAGTAGTGAATTCTCATGTTTTCCAGAGAATGGAGAGAAATGCTTTTTTAATCTTTGGTGGAAAAAAAGGTTATCTCATTTCTCAATATATCCTTTAGTGCTGATAAAAACAAATAAAGGAAATATATAGCTTGGAACATCTGAGAATACTAGTGGTATTCATATAGCATAAACACAATGCGAATAATACTAACATTATTGTGAAAACCACAGATACCTAAGCACCTGTTATTGTCCTGTTTAATTAGTATACACTTTTCATCGAGAGTAAATGGAAAATATAGAGGAACTAATTATTTTCACAGATACGCTGGAATAAGTAAAGAATTGTTCTGTTACATACAGCTTGTGAAATAGGTCTGAGAGAAAAGTAAAGTCCAAAATAATGTAACAGAACAGGGTGTATGTTGCGGCAAGTGTCAGTGGTCAAGTGCCGCAACCTTCCTGAAAGTGTCTCTGCAGAAGCTGCTTCAGTAGGGCTGCCGCACACACACTCACGCGCAACGCCGATGGCAAAGGAGTCTGGGAAGGGTCTCTGCATGGGTTTCCACAGGAGGGTGTATTGCAGCAGCTCACATGCAGGATCTCAGGGACAAAAGCAAGGCAAAATGGAGAGTACAGGGTTTTATTGAGGGGTGGAGAGAGGATCAGGGCCAATGGTCTGAGGGCACAGGCGTGGTACAAAGGCAGGAGTAGGGTAAGGGAACCAATAGGGATACTGTGAGGGAGGGACTAAGGATCAGGGGCCAATGGGAGAGCAGGGAAAGGAGAACATTCAAGGGAACAGACATATAAGGGGTAAAGGGGCAGGGAGAACAACAGACCCATAGGGGAACAGAAGTGGGGTATGTTAACATAAAGGTGCAACGCATCCTAGGAGAAGCCTGTCGCTCCAACCTGGGGGAGGATTTCTACCTTTAGGGATGGTCTCCTCAATGGACCCTTTTTGTCCCTTGTTTTATAGGCTCCCACAGGTGTAAATGTGAGAGACTGCATTTTGAACACATAGTATATTTTCACAGACAGGTGTTTTTTTAAAAAGAGTACTTTGAAAAACTACTTGATCCTTGGAATTTGATTATTTATGCTCTTAAGACTTCCCTTGTTGGAATCCACGCCTGTTGAAGCAAATGATAAATTTCCCATTCATCCAACCGTGTACTAAGAGTTTTTGCAAATCTTCTTCAGAACAGACTGTTCTCAGACGTTACTTTGAGGAGCGGCCTAATCTGGCAGCCTGACAGAGGGAAGATGCTCCAGATTTGTGCTTCCCAGTCCACCTTCCCAGTAGGCACACCTGCACACATGTACCCAGGACGTGCACGCATGTATACATCACTGTGTACATGCAGATCAAAACAGAAACCACAGCGCGCAGGAATCATAAACAGCACTGAAGGACTCATGGTGCCCCCCTTTCTGGCTAATCAGGATGAAAGCCTGTTAAGTGGAAAATGAGCATGTACAACTTGGAGCCCTCCAGAAGCCGGGCTCCAGCACTCAGGCTGCCCCGTAGCTGCCCTGAATCCCAGCCTTCCCAGTGTCTGGCACCTGAACATAGAAGCCTCTGAGACCACAGCCCCACTCCAGTTGCTGGTACTCTAGCCTGCATGCAAAGACGTGCTGACACATTCTCACACACAGTACAGATTGCTCCAGTAACCATCCTTGCACACTCAGCTTGTTCGTTAGCTGGCCCTAGACCCCCGACCCTCTGGCCCCACATATACACATATGAAAGCCAGGCTGTACCACCTGGTTCAAAGCTATAAACTCAGCCTGGTGCACAAACATGACCACCTCAGACTCTGTGTTTTCTCCAGTACCTGGCATGGACCCAACTTTCAGTCTCCCTTGTCTCTGCAGGATACAGCCCAGACTCTGGGGCCCCTCTAATACCCAGCTGCTGAACCTCTTCTATTTACTGGCTGGTCTGTCTTGATGTACACTGGTCATTACACACTGAAACACACACCTGAACACTATGAACCCCTTTTGTGATCTCTCCAGTTGCTCCCATCCCAGACACACAGGCCCTGATACCTCTGGTCCCACTCCTGCACTCAAATCCCCAGACACATGTGCACATGGGACAGAGATCCCTGCACCTGGGAAAATAGTTAGAATTGGAGTGTAATGAGAGGACAAGACAGACTCTTTGAAACTTTCCTTGCCTTTGATTGCAGAAGGGTCTTCCTGACATCTGGTAATGCCTTCCATATTTCCAAAGGCTGTTATCACCTTCCACTGATTGAAGAAAGGATTAGGTTGGTGGCCACCCTGGGGCCATGGGCTGAGGCTCTCCTGTGACTCTCCTGGGGAGGAGCCATCTCAGAGATTCCCTTTGCTCTGATGAGGTTGCTGAAGTTTCCCCATCTGTCATTGTTCCTCTGGGCTCCTTTGGGTTCACGGACATGTGCCTTTAATCACATAAACTAACCATTATGTGCCCACCTGTGATACATACCCTTCAGTTTTCAGCACAAAGAATTTCCTAGAGATTCAATAATAACAAATATTTCTCTTTAAAAAATCAAATTTTGAAAGAAATTTAAAGTTAAGGGAGATAGTACTGTGAGGAACTACAATTTAAGAAAAATATAATTTTTGAAAATTATAATAATTGAAAATAAAAATCCTGTATTACATCAGAAGCTACAAGTAAAACTCATGTCAGTAATTGAAAAGAGGGACATAGAGTGTTCTAAAATGTAGTATTTCTATGGAAGCAGGTAAAAAATATTTAACATAGAAAAACTGTGAATAATGCACATGATCTAGAGAAGACAAGGGAGACTATAAAAACAAAGAAGACAGAAAAAACTGTAGAAGGTAAGTCATGGAAAAGGACAAAACCCAGCATGTTAAGGGTATATGTCTAATAAATCCATTGAATCAAAGAATAAAAAAAACCCACACAAGACAAGTTAAAATTATTACGATGATTTTTTCACATTGTACTAGAATTTGATAAGAGAATTAAAAAGAACTTTGATGTGGAAAGTACTATGGAATATAGCCAAGTATAAATACATCAAAGCTCACTGTTTGCTTATGTTAAGGCTCAACAGGATAACAGAAGTAAGGATAACACTGCAGAGAAGAAAGTTTGATAGACCCCAACGAACAGTTTTTGAGGAGTTACCATAAGTGAGATTTCTTCACAAATACGTATGGTAACATAGAAACCACAGGTAATTGGAAGTAAAGTCCTTTGGGACAGACTCGTTGGTCTGGTGCCTGTAAGGAGAAAGCACATGATACTAAATATGAGCAACATCCATCTGAAGACAATGGAAATTGTCAATAGCTGCCATTGGCCAACCCTGATGACTTCATTGTGGGGTTTTTTCAATGGAGAAGAGAGTTAAATCACTTCTTCCTCAGCTTCTGTCATAAAAGGTCAGTGTCACTAAGCGCAAATGTGCCCCAAAGCAGTGTGGAGTGGTGTGAACCACTTGCTGAGCTGAGCCTGGGCTGTAACAGGCCACAGGCAAAAATGCCTTGGGCAAGAGATATGGAGACAGTAATGGGAATCTCAAGGCTGATGGCAACTTGTGGCAGGCAGTGAGATACCCAGCTGTGACCTATTAGATGATCCAAACCAAAACTCCTACAAATCCTACTTAAAAATAATCTGTTTCAGAAATTAGGCATACAGTTTAGAAAAGTGTCACAACTATGTAGGGTTTCTGGTGCTTTTCTTTGTCTCTTGTTTTGTACAATCTACACTTTTCTGTCCAAGTTTTGTGTATATCACTAGGTGTGTTCACTCAAGGCTGAGATTAGTTTTCTTGCAAGTGACAATGAGCTGCTAGTATCCTCTGTAACAGAGACACTTCAACCAATAAAGCTGCAGGAATGGGTATGATAGATGGGAAGTTTAGAAGTCAGCCCGCTATAGTTCCATTATTTTCAGTGTGAAAGCAGACTAGTAAAAAGCTACAAAAGAAATTGCCATGAAGAAAAATACTGAGCAGAAAATGAAGGGGAAAAGGAACAACAAGTTTACAGGATAAAATTTATCCAAAGTTATTCCACAGCACTTTACAAATTATTTACACAGTGATGGGCGTGCTTTTGATGATAGCAGGAATATTTGCAACTATAATGAGAAGGAGTTATTTTATAGACTATAAAAAGACAGTAAGCCTTTCAGAATATTATTCCTATAGGACAGATAGGACCTGCCTGCTTAACTTCAACTGCATTGAAGGTCAACACAGGAAATAAATAATATGGAAGGAATTGCCTCTTATTTCAGAAAACTGAGTTGCTCTAGTCAGCTGTTCTATCACTACATAAACCCAGTATTTTCCCAAGGTGGACACATCTTATGTATGATAACACAAACATTTAACCATTTTCTTTGTCAGGTCTAAAATCCCAACTTTATTCCCTTCTCTGTCTCTGAAAGGTAAAACTGTTCTTCAGTAGTGGAGGAAAGAAAATTGACTTTTGAACAAGAGGAAAACTTAGTCAAAGGTGCAAAACTGCTTAAAACCACTAGAGCACTGTGCATGGACATTTCATATGTGATAATGAAAAAGAAACAATGAAATTACTTGCACTTAATGCAGTAGAGACTGTTGAAGAAAATTGACCTAGAAACATCTTTAACAAAATCATAGAGATTAAGGTATAGCTATAAGGGAGTTTCAAGTGATGAGTATGCTCAAATAAATTTTTAAAACAAATCTGAAATAACATTAATTAAAATTACAGTCGTATTAATTCTGAAATGGCCCCACTAGAAAAATCCTTAAACTGCCATTGGTACCAGCACTCTAGCTCAAATCCCACTGACATTCTCTTCATTAATACTCTTCAGATGACATTAATATTTCTGCAGCTTCAGACCAAAATTTAGCCTGTCAGTTGAGGACATTTAAATAACTCTACTTAGCTATTTGTCATTTTCATTTAGTAATTGGCAAAACATTACATTTTTGAGATTTCAAACACTTTTATGGCATCTTAATTCTGAAAAGTAAAATTTGGTAGACAGACTGTAAAACTTCAGTTGCTCTTCTTAACTGTATTACTTTTCTAAACTGTGCACCTGTATAAGAGGCTTTCAAAAGTGTTCTTGAACATGCACTTGAAGCTGCTTAGCATAACATTTGTCCATTGTATCTTTGGAGCATCATTGCTGTGCTTAAAAGCTAATAGGCAGAATATGTATTTGTATAACTCCTGGGGTTTTTGGGGTTTTTACCAGTCTAAAATGGTTACACAACACTGGAACATTTTCATAGGTTCATCTGAGGTAAATGTTGGAGCTGTTGTTCCAACTCTGCCCATATTAACTTGATGCATAGTAGAAACGTTGTATTCTGTGCAGTGACCTGATTAGTACAGCATAGGCAGAAGATTGAGGGGAAATTGTAGTGGAAAGTGATAATTTCTATTAGGTTTTTAAGTGTACAAGAGACATTACTAGCTCTAGATAATGGTAGCAACAAAGAAAAGTACTTTTTGTCATCTTGTCAACTCGATTCAAGAGCAAACACAAAACAGTTCAAGTGCTTTCCTGATATATGGATTTTCATTTTGAGCAGCTTTGCTCAACTCTGTGCTGAGCATTATGTTTGAGAGGCTATTATGAACATCATGTGGACTGGTTGTTTTGTTGTGTAGCTTCTGATATGACACAGGGGCAATTTTTATTTAAGAGTTTACAACTGATTTTGTGGAGTTCACCTACTCAGGAATGCAAACCTTTGTCAGATATGATGATTCTGAGCGTGTCCTGAACATTGTCCAGCAATAAATTAAAATGAGGCAAAAATAAGGGAGAAGCATAAGGCCTCATCAGAGCTGAAACACTTTTTAAATAAACAGGGTATGTGAAGAAGTTTTAAACAGTTAATTTTTCCTCTGCAATTGAAAGTTACCAACACAAGGGTTAATAATCAGAAGTTATCATTGTGTCTGACGGTAAGTGGTTCTGAAATACTTGATCTAAAAGGCATTTTTATTCTCAGGAGACCTTACTCAAAATCCTATATCCTATCTGGGCTATGCAATAAATCTTTCTGGCTTGATGCCTAATTCTTCAATGCGCTGGCATGCTGGGATGCCCCTCTAAGGCACCAGGTCTCTCTGTGCAGCATGTGTTCTTTACTGCAAAGTGACACAGATTCAGTGGGAGTGTTGAAAAAGCAACAGTTTTGATAGAGGCTGCATTTCCTTAAAAATGAGATAGCAGTTGGAATACTTGCTTTTTCAGCAGGTAAGTTATGGGACCTGTGTTTCTAATAATACAAAAGGTGATATTATACCTTCCTTACATTGGGATCTCTTCCAGTTTTACAGGTTCTCAGACTCAAGATGATTAATGGACACTGGACTTCAAGAGGATAGAGGCACCCAGGCTGATAAACTGATAAACTCCAATTCCATGTATTTCCAATGGAGAATCTCTACGCAGCTGCTCACCAGTGAGCTGATGTTCTGTGACATGATTCAGACACCCAACTCCACAAGTGGACTAAACAGAGGAAACTTTGGTACTTAACCTCCTCAGTACTTCTGTCTGTGGGCCTACCTCAGAAGCCTTTGGCCATGTTTCACAAGTATTTATGAAGCTCTATATACTACTTCCTCTTGGAAGGATTAGGAGTTAGGCTCAGCAGCATTTATAGATCATAGGTCATAGTAAGGCTTGGGTTGGAAGGTTCCTTAAAGATCATCTACTTCCAACCCTCCCTCCATGGGCATGTACATCTCCCACTGGACCAGATGCTGCTCAGAGCCCCATCCAGCCTGGCCTTGAACACTTTCAGGGATGGGGCAGCCACCTGTTCCAGTGCCTCACTACCTTCACAGTAAGTAATTTCTTCCTAGTGTCTAATCCAAAACTACTCTTTCAATTTAAAGCCATTGCCTCTTGTTCTGCCACTACATGCTCTTGTAAATGGACTCTCTCTATCCTTCTTGTAGGTTATGTCACCCTGAAACCTTCTCTTCTCAAGGCTGAACAATCCCAATTCTCCCCGTCTTTCTTGCTAGAAGGGATGCTCCATCCTTTTAATCATCTTGGTGGCCCTCCTCTGGACTCAGTCTTAAAACTTGTATTCTGAACTTCTCATAAATTAATAGTTATGAACCTCAGCAATCCTGAGACTTCTCATTCTTGCTTATAAAGTAAATTGTAATGTTGCTAATTAATTTCTGAAATTCCATCTCACCTTTTAGTCCTGCACAAAAGCTTATGCCATTGGCTGCCATTTGTTGTCTCCATTCACATAGAACCTTGTACTGTTTTATGAGCTCTTCATGCCAGCAAGAGGTTTGCAACAAACCTACACCAAAGCTTAATTCAGTATGTTCTAAAATTTTTTCAGATATAGGGACTACATGCTATTTTGTTATTACTATGCAAACCTACTGTCTATGAATATTCTCAGCTACTAAATCTAAAAGGAAGACTAGAGGTCTATAATCGGATTTATTTTCCTCCCTGACATTTTTTAAATGTCTGCTGAACTACCAGTTCAGGAATATCTAAGGATTTTGAGACATTTAGAGGTACTTATTTATTTATTTTAGTTATTAACACAAAAAAATAAAAAATGTGAAAAGTCAGATAATCTGAAAAAAAAATCTATTTTTCCTGTGTTTCTAGAGAGGTATGGAAGCACAAGTCAAAAAGAAAAACTAAACAAAATGAAATAAAAACCAAAAGCACAGACCAAACCAACCGAACACACAAGTAGTGATAATACAATTTGGAAAAATTCTCAGATTTCAAAAAAACATCCCCAGGTCTTTTGAGTAATCCATGACCTGTCACAATGACTTTAAAATACATTGACATAAATAACTTTATCTACAAGTAATGCATCAGTAGTTTTGAGAGGCCCTGAATATAAAAGTTATATTTTAAGAGTTGATAACAAACATGCAAATCTTAAGTGGCTTCAATAAACATTTGAGCATTGTCCATTCATCTGCCAATTATCTTCCTCTAACATTGTAAGATTTGAATAGGGCTGGTACTGCTGCAACATCATATCAGGTCTTATTTGGCTATCAGGGCTGCAATACTCTGCCACTATGCACTTGTTCAATTAGATCTCCACCTCATATAATAAGAGAGACACACCTCAGAGGCATCAGGAAAACAAAGTCTAGGGACCAAATCTTTGACGGTTTCATCACTTTCACTGACTGTTGAGCAGGGTTTAGTTTAGCACTTAATATTTAGAATTAGATTTAGCTAGTGAGGGAGTGCTATGCTTGGTGAATTCTGAGTGAAGAAGCAATCAGACATTATTTTAAAACAGGAAGTCACAAAGTCAGGGTTTGCAAGGAGCAAAATCCTACCAAAACCAGACTTTTGTTCTTCTATCAAACCAAAATGCAGCAAACCTCACAGTGTTCCAACCATACTTCTGAGCCAGACAATAAACATTCTGACAATGAACATTCTTTACATTTTTCCATGTTGTGGAAAAAAATTTTAAGTCTTTGTGATGCTGTATATGAGAAAAGTGTGAATTCCAAATGAAAGGCAGCAATGCAGGGTGCCTGTGGTTCCCTGTATCTCTGTTCACTCATAGTACATGAAATTGACACTGGACAAGAAAATTCTGCCACAATTAGTCCATTAAACATTAAAATGCTGCTTATTTCAGTGGGTCATGGACTATGACTTCTTGCTATGGAGTTACTCTAACACTACTCTGAAGCATTTCTCTGAAGCAATACAAGTCAGCTCCTTTGCAGGTAGATTTTTCCTGTTAGATTTTGAATAAATGCAGCACTTTAAAATGTTATGGGTTCACTCTTTTTGTTCTCTCATATCCTTTCTGCTCCATCCTCCCCCTCTTCTTACTGCACCTTGTTCTGATCCATCCCCTTCTGAGTCTTAAATCTGTTACTCAGTAATCAGTTACTGACTGGGCACTTACCTTTGCAGCTGGTTCCAGCCACCTTCAGTAGACACACCACAGGCCACAGCTGAGCCCTTCTGGTAGGCTGGTGGCACCCCTGTGGAAACATATTTAGGAAAGGAGAGAGAGCACCAGTTAAAAATATCAGTGCAACCAGAGCTGTAGGAGGTGATCCACAGTAGAACTGCTATGATCCCAAGAGGGGCCATAGTCCGTGGATAAGCCCCAAAGGAACTGCATTCTGTGGAGGACCCGTGCCAGTGCAGTGGAAATTGGTTGTGTGGGTTCTTGGCTGCCAGCCAGCAACAGACCACCAAGGAAATTTTGCATTTATGAATGCTGAGTTTTTTCTTCTCTGGTTTAATTATCTTCTATAAGAGTACGAAGCACTCTCATTCTTAAAAAAAAAAATCCATGCCTGCTGTATCAAAGAGGTTAAAAAAAAATCCATTAAAGATACTCATGCTTTCCTCAACCTCGTTTTCTTCATCACAGCTAACTTACGAGTTAAATTTTGAACTGCCTAAACTCCCTATTCAGCTCTACCACTGTCACTGGGCAAGTAAATCCCACCCCAGAAAAAGCAAAAGACAAAAAAATATAAATTGGCAAATTAAAATAATTTGAGTTCTGTTATAGAAAAAAAAATACAATTTTAAACCGAAAATATTTAAACTGATTACCAAATAAAGGCACCATAATAATGTAGGACTAGTGGAATGATTACGACTGCAAAAGTGTTAGGTTCATGGATGTGTGTTCCACTCTAGAATTGTTTCAGAAATGCTCAAAGCAAAGGAATAAGTCCAAGTGTTTCTTGTCTGTTTTTCTGCCCAATAAGAAATTCCAGCTATAATAGTAATGAAACACATATTTTTAAATGGGGGAAACAACTGCAAAATGTAACTTCTGACTTCTAGTCATTTTCATTGCATACCTTTAAAATTGAAGCATGTTTCTTACTTAACTAAAGCAAGACTCCTCATATAATTTAAAATAGCAAGGGAATGCTATGGTATTATGGAGGTGTTTCTGTATTTTTCTCTTTTTGCAAAGTCAATCATTTTGCTCCTGATATATACATATATAGAGATATATATATATATTAAAAAAACAATCTGAATCAGACAGATTCAATTTATAAAGAAGAGTTACACTCTCAGTGTTACTCTTTTCTCACAATCAGAACAGCCCTTCACTGTTTCTGTGAAGTTCAATATTTATTAGAGAACTGTGGAAATGAAAAAGGCTAAATGTCCTGTAAAAATGAATTTATGCAGATAAAAGAATATAAGACTAATATTTCTGAACTTAAACTCTGGCAGCTTGGTGCTTAATGAGAAAACTGTGCTCAAAGATTTTCTCTCGTTCACCATTCAGGCTTTGAAGAAAGTTTTCTGGGTTAGATCTAAAAAAAAGGTCCTGAAGTGGGGCATGGTGAGATTTAACAATGAAGCCTAAATGATCAGCTGAAAAGCCCTGGTTGGGAGCTGCTGTATAACCTCCACAGGTCTGTATGATTTTTTAGGGGTCCTTCTTGCCACAGAACCAAGAAAGTCCTTCCAAAAGGGAGTCACAACACTTTCAACTGTCCACACTGAATTATCTCTAAAGAAAACTGCCTTTTCATTGACTGTGTCAGAAACCTACACAGGTCAGGTCCAGCAAGTTTAGGCTAACTATTGTGTTTAGAAGATGTGACTTTGTCCGCACCCTGAACTCTTTGCACTTTGTCCACACCCTGAACTCTTTGCATCACCAAAGTTCAGCTTTAGTTCAAACATAAATTTATTCTATCCACCATCCCTAAAATCTGATGTTTATAGCTGGAATAACAGAATCATAGAATCGTTTAGGTTGGAAGGCACCTCTTGAGATCATCTAGTCCAAACTTCTTCTCAAGACGGCTCATTTGGAGCAAGTTGACCATGTCCAGTCAGGTTTTTAGTATCTTCTTGAATGGAGACTTCACAACCTCCAGAATACTACCAGTTTGATTAACTACTCCCTGATCTTGTCCTTTTCCACTGAGGGTAAGGAAGTATTTTTTGCTCCAGACTTGCCCTGTGATCTCAGGTGATTTTTGTTCCTGAATGAATTCTTAGTGGTAAAGACTAAGGTAGAAAAGCCTTTGAGTATCTCTGTATGTTCCATGTTATCTGTCACCAAATTCCATGCCC
>WEIT01018602.1:0-20626 GCA_013389985.1 Dryoscopus gambensis
CGGAGCGGGCAGCGAACCTCCCCAGATGCTTCTCTGCTCGGGCGGTATGAGGGAGAGAGCGGGTGATGGGGCTAATGGCACAGAAGGTCCTGCTCTGTCCCGAGACAGGAGAGGTCTAAGACGGAGGAGAAGAGAGGGGAGGGGAGAGAGGGGAGGGAAGGAGGAGAGGAAGGTCCTCTGTGTCAGCTTAAGACCTCAGGTCTGCCACGGGCTGCCCCTCGGGAGACGCTGGGGTTGGGGGACCTCGCGGATGGTCCTGGCCTGTGCTCTGGGCAGGGCTGGGTGGCGGAGCAGGGCAAGAAGGACTGAGGAAGGTGCTGTGTGGACCTGTGATGGAGCCCGCGCTGCCAGCTGTTCCCAGCTTTGTTTCAGGGTAACAAAAGACACTCTCATCGAACTTGCGGATGACATAAAAAAGAGGGGTACGAGGCCACCGCTAAGAGGGCCAGGAGCAGCCGAGTGCTGCACTGGGGCTCCGCGTGGTCAGCAGGATGAGCAGGAGCAGCCAGCGTGTCCCGGCAGAGGCAGAGGCCGGAGCATCGTGGGCTGTGTAACAGCGGCACAGTGAGGAGGCGAAGAGAAGTGATGCTCTGCTCTGCGCTGCCTGCATCATATCGTGATACAGCAAACACTGCCGGGCCCCAGCACAGGAAAGGGCATCAGCACGGTGGAGAGACTTCAGCTGAGGCCACCCAGAAACCTGGGGCTGGAGCACTTGCAATGTAAGAAACAACTGAGGGAATTGGACTTGTTCAATCTGCAGAAGAGATGGCTTTGGGGGACCTCATGGCAGCCTCGTGTGAGGGGGTTATCGAGAGGACAAATCTGGGCTCTTCACTGTGGTGCATGGCACAAGGACAAGAGACAGCGGGCAGAAGTCAAAACAACAGAGACAAGAGAAAATGCCACTCTCAGAATAATAAAGTATTGGTTTGTGGATCCAGAGGGGCTGTGGGTTCCCTGTCCTTGGAGGGTTTCAGGATCAGATTGAACAAAGCCCGGAGCATCCTGGTCTGAATTCAGTGTTGATCATACATTGAGGAAGAGGCTGAACTAGAGATATTACAAGGTCTCTTCCTTCTTAAGTGATTCTCTGGCACTATTTCCACAAAAAAACAACAACAACAAAACAAAAACAAAAACAAAACAAAACAAAAAAAAACAACAAAAAAAAAAACGTGGGAGAGATGGAAAGTCTCAGTGAGCAAAATATCCCCAGATCTTTGCTGGTGCAAAGACTTCTGAAGCACCTGGAGAGGAACCAGCATTTTACAAGTGCAATAGTAAACCAAGAGGGCATTCCCTTCCTTTAGGTCATGGATCCACAGACTGTCACCAACCTTCCCAACCGCCCTCGTGTCTAAGCCATAAATAAACTCCATTTGTCTACTGAGGGACTTCAGCACTTAAGGGCTTGGCAGGAAATATTCTGGGATTGCAAACATGACTTCGGACCTGCCAGCTGCTTGGAAAGACACACCATCCCTTTAATGCTTGGCATATACTTACATGGCCCACTCCAGCTTCTCATTCTTGATGGAGTTATACAGCGTCTGAAAAAAGAACATGGAATTAGCTGTGTCTCTCACGGAAGTCATGTCTGCCTGTGGGGACACCTCCTCCTCCACACCCTGTCTGTGCTCTTGGGGAGATGCTTTCCCTGCTGAGCTGTCCTGGAGCAGCATTCCCCAGCTTGCAGGGTGATTGCTGTCCTGCTGGACCCCTTCTTGTCGGTGTGCCACGCTGGGTATTGGACCGGACACAGCAGCAGCAACAGAGGGCTCTGGCAGCCAGCCCTGCTCGGGAGCCTGGATATCACATTTTTGACTCATTCTGAGTGCTGCACCCACTTCTGAGTGAATCCTGGCCTACACACAGTGGTAGAAGACTCTGGGATATGCCATGACACCTTCAATGTCTTAACGAGGGGAAACAACAGAAGAGACTTGAACTGAGTAGCAGGGGAAGGATGAATGACCTTGGAATCAGCTTTTCCAGTTCCTTCTGTACAAAATTCCAGTGGCTTCCCTGGGGCACTGGAAAAGGAGCAGGAATGGGCTAGCAAAGCAGAATGTGAAGGTGGTCCTGACCCTACAGAGGGGTAGGACAGGGTGAGGTCTGCTGGGAGATGGGGATGTCACCCCAAACATGAGGTGACACCCCTGATGTGGCACCTCTCGTTCCAACCACCTTCCTTACAGCAAAATTCAGGTCAGGCTGCTGGACCTGCAGCAGGTGCAGAGAGCAGTGGTGCTGCTAAACCCCATGGCAGGAGAAAATCCTCCCTTTGGGGTGTTTAACCATATCCCATGGTACTGCACTGATTGTGTTGGAATGTCGCATCCAACCACGTGGTAATGAAGGCAGAGAAAAGTTTCAGTGCTGGATTTTCGTGTTTTGGGTTGGGGGGGTCCCTTGCTTTGGGCATTATCTGAGCTGCTGGGGGAAAAGGGCCCCTGGTATGCTCTGAGGGCAGATATGCCACAAATCTGGATAAAACCCCACCAGGGAACAGACCTATTTTGGCTCACTGCAAGTTAGCAGAGACATTCATGGGGGGTTACAATTCTCCTGAAACAACTGGAAAATGCTGATTGAAGGGCTCAGAGTGTCCCAGCAGGACTAGGTGGCATTGCAATAGTAATGGCAGTATTCCACTGTCTATTTATACCACATTACCTTCAGCAAATCCTTTGCAAAGTCCTTCCCATCGTTCAGCCCATCCAGGTTCGCTATGAACTGTTGGCACGACATCTTTTTGCCAATGTTCTGTAAGGCAAAGGAGCAGCTCATTAAACTTGTGGAGAGTTTTGACTTTAATCAGTGTCTTTCAAACTATTTTATATGTAGTGCTGAAGCCTGGGCTTGTCCCAAGTGCTGAAAGGGCTTCTGATCTGATTTTCTCTTGGGGTCTCTGCTTTATTTGCTCATGCCAGCATCCAAATATTTCAAGTGACCTCTTTTTTAATGGTGGAAATAAGACACCTGAAAATGGCCTCTCCAGCTCTTGCTGGAGTGGTCCTGGGTACAGGCTCTGTCTCTCAAAACTCAAGACAAGCACTCAGCCTGGTGAAATGACAATGTTTGGATGGGGCTCCAAGCCTGCTGTGAGTGCAATTGTGTGAGCTTGCAATGCCAGCACCTGGAACAGCCAGTGCTGGGCAGGGGAATGCTGGTCCTTGATGGAAGCTGTTATTTTTGATTGCCATTACAAAAAGAAATGGTCCAGCTGCTGGTACTGTGGGAACTTGAGAGCAGCAGTGTGAGAGGGCAACGCACATACAGTGGGAGAATCTCACAGCCTGGAACACACTCACCACCAGCTAATGCCAAAATATTTGGTACTGGTATGCTTTCAGGCCAGCTGGCATCTCTGATATCATGGCTTCACCATCTGTGGCATCTGCCTTCCCAAACCCTTTACCCTTCACTTCCTCAGCCTGCAAGGGTCAAGGCAGGCAGCCTTTTCCCGAGCCTGCCCTGCAACCCTGCCTCTCCAAAGGGATGGAGCAGAGGTGTGGAGGAGTCAGTGGCCATTATAGGGTTCAGAAAGAGGAGTTTGGTGTCACAAAGGAAAGGTGGGTGTCTCCAGGGCCATGTTATATCGTATCCTTCACACCCTCAGTGTGTGGGGCAGACCCCGGTGACATCCCATGGAGTGGGCAGTGGAGTCAGTGA
Organism: Dryoscopus gambensis; assembly: GCA_013389985.1. Lineage (NCBI taxonomy): Eukaryota > Metazoa > Chordata > Aves > Passeriformes > Malaconotidae > Dryoscopus > Dryoscopus gambensis. The sequence goes on from WEIT01018602.1 coordinate 3,679, forward strand.
GGAGGGCATGAGCTGCCACCGGTGGCCCTGAGGATCCCAACAGCATCCTGACATTGCTGGGCTTCACATCAAGGTACGGACAGCGTGGCCATCCAGGAGCACGTGGGAGGATGGCCCAGAACAGCAGAGTCAGAGCCCTGCTCGGGGCTCACAGAAGAAGAGGAAGGGCCTCAGTGAGTCTGGCAGGGGATGAAGCTGCAGCAGATGATACAGGAGGTGCCCTGCAGGGTGAGATGTGTCCTCGTGCAAGGAAATAACCTCCTGAAAGAGATGACACCAGAAACCTCTGCCCACACATGCGCACTGCAGATGACCTGGGGGCTTCTCCCCAGATGAAAGCATCAGGAAAGAGTAAGGCCTTGGGATTAACTCACCACACACCCCCCTGCCTTCTGTGTGTGCAAACACTCTCGGGCTGCACGGGGAGCCAAGCACCGCCTTTGAGCTGCTCTGTCTGATACTCTTAATTATGCCTCCTGCTGGTGCCAGCTCCAGATGAGCTGGCTCCCTTGAGAGATCAAGAAAAAGAGGAGCAAAGCGCTGTTACAAATCTGCAGTGCCTGGGGACGTGGTGTGGCACAACACAGCTCAGCCCTCGTGGCTTTCTCCCGGCGAGCCCCATTAGCCAGAGCTGCCAGCCAGTGCTCAGCGGGTACACGGGCTGCAGGAGAGCTCAGGAAACGAGCAGACATGCTGGGATGTCAGCAGAGAGAAGAGACATTTGTGTGCCTGCTGGCCAGCGAATTTCAGCCACAAAAGAGAAAGGAAAAATCCAGCAGCACGACAGAGTGTGGGTGGAGAAAGCAAGGAGGGCAAGGAGCCTCCAGAAGGAAGGGAGTTTGGAGGTGAAGCAGGTGCTGCCGGAGACCTTGAGGCACGGAATTGCTCTGCAGGAGAAGGTGCCCACTCCCAGCCCTGCCCTGAGGCGGGGGAGCAGAGTGCACAGCACTGGCCTTCGTGCCCGCAGAGATCTCTCTGTAGTGATTCAGCACTGAATGCAGAGGCCAAGGCATTTTTGGAAGTGAGGGGATACAGGGAGAGAACACAAGTTATCAGTCTCACAGGCCCTTTTTTGGCTTTCTCATATATCTGTCTGGGACTCACTCATCCCAAGGGATGCCTTTCTTGTTTTTAAGTGATCTGTCTCTTCCTCTGGTGCAAGAGACCTCTGAGCTCACCTGGGGCAGCAGCCACACTGTGGAAAAGCAGCTAATTGCTGAGTAATTGATCTGCTCGCGGATGTGTGCTGGGCTGCAGGCATAAAATCACGCCCCTGCAGGGAACCAACCTGCGAATTCTGGGTACCAGTGAGCCCCGGGCCACACAAACCTGCTGTGGGCAGACTGGTGTCACTCTGCGGGGGCTGCTCACACCTCGGAGCTCTCCAGCCCTCCTGGTGCTGCTAACACAGCGCTGCTACTGACGCTGAACCCTGAGCTCGGCTTAAGGACACCACCACAGGGTTTGGAAGATTAATAGCAATGGGCACATGGAGTTAGGACCTGCCCAGGATCCCATTTCAAGCTTTGTTGGGTGCTCTGCTTTTTGAACAAATCCCATTATGACTCCAGAAGGCGGCCTTTGCTAAAGGACCCAAATGCACCCCCGAGTGTTGGTGATGCCAAGGTGTTGATCTGTCACCGTGCTCCCACGGCCAGGAGAGATGACAGTGACAGTGGGAAAGGAGACATCCCTAAGCCTTGTCTCCCCGGGGCAGAGATGGAGCAGGGCAGTGCTCACTTGGCCATGAGATCTCCTGGAGCTCAAACGAGCAGAGCAAGGCAGCAAGTTGCAACAACTTGGATTACCCTACAAGTACAGTCTGGGAATGCTCGTCGTACTTGGAATGTTTGTCGGTGACCGCTGGCTTTTAACACCAACTCCAGGTGCTTCCATGAACAAGGAATGTCTCATCCTAAAAGTTTTCTGGGTGGTTTGGAAACAGGGTTTGAGCGCACCTGAGTGGCAAATCAACAGCGCTAAGGCCAGGTGATGCCTTGAGTGGCAAATCTCCTGGTTTAAAGCCAGTTATTGCCGCTGTGGCACGGCCTTTGCTGGAGAGGTGAACCAGGCACTGCTGTGAGGAGCTGCCCCTCTGCAGACACACACCCACCCCCCTTTCCTCACCGAAGGCATTTCCCACTCTGGCAATGCACAGTAAAACACTGCAACACACACACACACAACACATTAAAAAGGGAAATAAAACCAAAAGTGACATGGAATGTCATGGCAGCATCTTTAACAAGGAGGGGTGGGAGGTCAAGTCACACATTCCCAGGTACACCACAGTTCAGGGAGGTTTCTTTACACCAGGAGCATTTCATGTGATGGTATCAGCTGCTGATGGCTTGCTAAGTAGGGAAGAACACTGCACAATCACTTAGGATTCCAGACAAACAAAATTCCTTACTGTTTTTAACACAATCAAAACAAGTCAAATGCCAGTGCTTTAAAGCAAAACACCAGAATGACTGCACTTACCACCTGGTAAAGGGTTAAAGAGCAGAAAGAGAGGTTCCAGGAGCAGAAGGAAATTTAAAAAAAAAAAAAAAAAAAAAAGGGCANTTATCTGGCCCAGCAAGGCTTGCTCTGTATGGAGCTTATCCAAAAGAAATTTAAAAAAAAAAAAAAAAAAGAGGAAAAGGAGAAGAAGAAATTAATGTTACACATGCAGAAAAATAAAGAGATGATTTTTCAAAGAAAAGCTCAGGCATTTGCACACCTGGTCAAAAGAAAGCTATTTTTCCTGTGCCTAGATATCATGAGAACATTTCCTCTTACCAGGCCTCTGAGCCAGCTTGACAATGAAGAATAGAAATGGTAAGGTTTTCTTGGTTTAGTTTGGTTTTTTGTCTCTTCAATTACGTCTAACTTCCCAGAAGCATGTTTTGGATTTTTTTTACTTAAAAAAAAACTAGACAAAATAAGATTATTTTGGATTGAAGTCACATAGTTTGCCTTTTGCCACAATGCTGCTTTGGCTGCTGCAGGAAACGATTTGATGGAAATAATTCCTTGGCTCCAACCATTTTGGCTGGAGGATGAATGCACTTTGAGACTCATCCCACCACTATCCCACTGTGTGCAGAGACGGGTTACTGGGAGCCTCTAAAAGGCAGTGAGAGATCTTCTGACAGCTTCTGCTGTTTTCCAGCCACTCTTCTGGGCACTGAGCTCTGTCCAGAGGCCTCTCTGCCACGAAACTCTCCACTGGCTGCCTGTTACATCTTGGGGAAAAGGAACAGCTGGAACTCACTTTGTGTTTTGGCAAGGAAAGATCAAATCTAGACCTGTGTGAACCCACTGGCCCCCTTGCAGCAGTTTCTGGGAAGAGGTGTCTGCACCACAAGAAGGAGCAGCCCCACAGGGACGGGCAGGGAAGACCTCGCTGAGAGCTCCAGGGACAGGGCTGAGCTGGGCAACAGGGGAGAAAGCAGCACTGCCTGTCCCTGGAGGGTAACTGATGTCAGCAGGACACTCGTGTGCAGACTGTCCCTAGGTCAGGGCCTGGCACCCAAAATTCCTCCTGGAGCAGGTCAGAGAACTCTCTGCCAACCTATCTCAATTGTCCAGCAACACACTCAGCGTCAGGGAACAGACCTGCCCTGGGAAGGGATAAAGGATGGCTGCAGCTCCAAGAGCTACTTACGTGGCCGTGGAGGTCTGTGTTCAGCAGCATCAGGGCACAGGTGAGCGTATGAATCCCATCTGAAACACACAACAGTCACACAGCTGAGGCTGGCTGCTCCCCTGCTCATGCAGTTCTGGTGTTTGTTGTCTTGGCAGCCCAGTTACTGCAAAACCAAGGCCAGCTGCTGTGTCTGGGGACCTTAAAGAATACCTGCTTCCTTCAGCTGTGCAGGATTTAAAAACAAACAAACAAACAATGCAAAAAACCCCAAAGACATCCTCTTTTCCTTCAGACTACACCTTTTCCTAAAACAACCACCAGCAAATTGGCTTCAAAGCAGTTTTGCTCTAAAAATCAAACTTCCCACTGAGTCTTACTCCATTTCCATGGACTAGATGATCTTCAAGGTTGCTTCCAACCCAGACCGTTCTATGATTTCATGATTTCCATGTTGTGCTGATGCCACTGCAGAATGGGGCAGAGACCCAAAGAGGGCTGGTTTTGCCCCCAGCTGATCCTGCTCACCTCCAGGGTTTGTCCTGAGGTCTTTAGCCATCATCCTCTGTCAGTCTGTGAGCTCCCAAGTGGTTCAACAAACATTATCCCTACAAATCAGTGTGGCATTCTTGGCTCTCTGACTTAAAAAAGACTCAGAGGAAGTTTTCCTTCCATGTGAGACAGCAAAGCTGCCTGTCCTGCACCAGTAGCTGTGGTTTGCTGTTATTGCAAAGCCATGAGGTGTCCTGAAGCTTTTCAAGGCCAGGACACGAGTCTCCACGTGCCAGCTCACAGCACTGAGGTGCAAACACATTCTGGCACATGGACTGGTCCTTGAAGGGCCTCACAAAACGGCTAGAGAGCACCGGGGAGGAGGCAGGGACTGGAATATTACTGTCACAAGCAGCTGCTTTGGGTTTAGAACAACAGTGCCTTCCCATTGAGCATTTTTAAGTCTCTGTGGGAGGTTGTGGGTATCACTTTGGTCACGTAAATTGTGTCCCACGTGGCCCCATGGTGGAGCTGATGTCCCAAAACCTGTCATTCTCTCACCCACTTTTTCTCTTGGCTCACAGAGAGTCACAACCACAGAGTTCTTCCGTGTCTGGGCTTCACCAGTACAGGAAAGGAATAACAGGGCAACACTCCCTGGGAGAAAAACCAGAGTCAGCCTCTTCCCCCAGGCAACAGTGACAGGAACAGAGGAAACAGCCTCGAGCTGTGCCAGGGTAGGTCCAGATTGGATATCAGGAAAAATTTCTACACTGGAAGGGTTGTCCAGCATTGGAATGGGCTACCCAAGGAAGTGGTGGAGTCACCGTCCCTGGAGGTGATCAGGAAAGGACTGGATGTGGCGCTTAGGTCCCAGGGCCCTTGGCTGTAGGGTTGGGAGGTGGATGCAACAGAACTGGGGGATCACTTTCAGGGAGGAGTGTTGGACAGGGGTCAGGACTCAGCACGTGGGATATTTCAACCTGCAGTTTAATGTCTACAGGGTGGGGGACCCTTCCCAGTGAAGATCCTCTTTGGATTAGTGGAGGAGGAGATCACACAAACTCAGGGAAATGAAATCTAAACCGATCTTTTATTGGGATAGCGCTGACAAAGGCAAAAAGGTCATTCTCTTCTGAGAACAGCGCGTGTCCAGTTAGCAGAGCAGAGGAACTGGTGGGCTCAGGCAGCACTAGGCACTGCTGCCCTTTGGGGAGCCTGTGAGGGGGGCACAAGCAGGAGGTCTGCGGCACACAGGGGGTGGAGGAGGGATCCCTGGCACTGCCGTGGTGCCAGCTGAGAGCAGCTCAGCAGCCTCATCCCACCCAGGGGGCGTTTCCAGGTGCCTGTGAGCAGGGGTGTGCTGCCATTCATGAAAGTGCAAACCTGGACATGCTCCTGTCTCTGTGGGTGGGTCACGTGCACCAGGAATTCAAAAATCAGAGAATCATGGAATCAAAAGGCCTCTAAGATCATTGAGATCCAGATGGCCCAGCAGTGCTGTGTTCATCACTAAAACCACATCTCCAAGGGCCACATCTTCTGAACACTTCCAGGAATGGTGAAAGTGTAGAATTGTTAAGGCTGGGAAAGGCCCCTAAGGTCATGGAGTCCCACTGTTAACCTAAAAATGTCAGAAGAAGCTATATCCACTTTTAAGAGACAATGTGGGGAGGCTGAAAGTAGCTAAGAAAATCTGCAGCTACAGTGAGCCCAGAATTTTATCCAGCTGGGCTTCCTTCTGCTGCAGCTGTAAATGTGTGGGACACAACTCCTGGGTGGGGCAAGCCAACAGCATTCCTCAGTTTGCATGGAAAGGTTTTCCACTCAGTGGTCAGTTTTCCACTCAGTGGGCTGAGCTAGTACCAGCCACTCATTTGCCCACGGTCAGTAGCCACTTTACAAGCCAAACCTGGGGCAATTTTCAACTCCTGAGAACCACCCACCACCTCCCTGGTGCTGAGCAAAGCACAGCCACTGATCCAGGCTCCAGATCCAGTACTCCTTCAGCACAGCTCACATGGATTCAGGAGGACAAGGCTCCCTGGCACCCCACCTTGGTCCCCAGACCTTGGAATCCTGGTCTGGCTCTCTTTGGGGGGGTCTATCAGCACCTGGCGCCCCCAGTCCCTGCCAGGGCAGGGATAACGATCAGGGCCGGATCCCCGGGAAAGGGAGAAGCAGCAGCTGTGGGGGGCTGGTTTTGCACTCCAGCTCTGTGCACAGGTGCCCTGTGAGTGTGCCAGGAGCCAGAGGGAAGGAAGCAGTACCTTCAGACGTGCTCTCTTCGGGGTTGCACTGGCAGTAACGCCGCGAGAAATGGATCAGCACCCGCTCCCGCTCCTGCGTCTCTCCCATCAGCGGGAACGCTTTCAAGAACGTCCTGCAAAGAGAAAGGGATACTCAGAGATGCACTGCTGGGCAGTGTCCTTGCTAAGGAGGGAGAGGGAAAGGGGTCACTTATCCTCCCCCCAGCCCCACACCCGTGTCCCTGCAGAGGGGATGCAAAGGGATCTGTGGAGCTGTGCAGGGAAAGGTGCTGCCAGCTGGATCCGACCCACCTCTGGCGTGAGGGCACCGGGATGGGTTGCCCGTCCCAAAGGAAGAAGTTGCTCCCACTTGCTCTGATTCTGTATGGGGTTGGATTCCTGGGAAAGCTGCTCTCCGCCCTGGGGAAGCAGGCTGTGGGCCCTCCTGTTGAAGCCCACTTTTGGTGGCAGCACCTTGTGCCACACGTGACACCAAAGATGGAATGACAGCCTGGATTGCCCCTCAGTCCCTGCTCCCATCACATGGATGGCTCCCAGAGTGCTGGGAAGCCTGGAGGAAACCCCAAAACCACCACTCTGTCCATCCCAGAGCTCACCTGAGTGCTTTGTCAAGGGTCAGGCCAGTGAAGTCAAAGAAGCTGAGATACTCCTCTGCTACCAACTTGCTAAATTCGTTACTGTAATTGAAGAGGGAGTGGTCAGCCCCTTTGTCAGGGAAGAAGTCACTGTCCACGAGAGGAACAGCAGAACGCTGCCTCTTGGCCAGCCCAAGGAGACTTGCCCCTGGCCTGGAATGCTGCTGGACGACCTCCCCAACGCGCCCACAGCCAGCCCCAGACACCGAGAATGAGAGGCACCTGCCCTGCTGCACCCCTGTGTCATGCTGCTGGCCAGCCAGAGCCTCCTCCCAAGCCAGCCAGGAGGAGGAGGAGGCCATAAGGATGTCCTGTGCTCCTCCAGCACCTGGGTCTCTCCCGCTGCTGGATGTGTCCCCTCCTCCCACTGCAAAATTCCCGCTCTGAGCCACACAGGCTCCCATCCCACCCTCTCACCAGAGCCCCTTGCTGCTGTGGCAGACGGATGCTGCTGGAGGCTGGAGCAGGAGAGCTCAGTGAGTTCCAGGCAGGGGCTGCTGGCTCTGCCAAGGGAGCTGGTCAGTGTCACAAGGCACCAGAAGGCAGCCAGACCCCCAGAAACAACAAACTCCTGTGTCTCCAGGGGCTCAGGGACATGGATGGGACTCCTCTCCCTCAGCTCCAGAGCCAGTTAACATGTCCCAGGCCATGGGATAACAACAGTGGCCAGCGAAGACCATGTCCCTCCCTAAGATGGGCTTATGTGTCTGCTCTGGTTTCCTCACTTGGGAATGATCCTCCTCTGTCTCTGTGCCAGTGCCAGCCCTTCCTGCAGGAATGGGTGACACTTCCACCATGACGCCAGAGACATTCCTCCAAGGAGAGCAAGGCATTTCCCATGGGGACATTCCTGCCATGCTCTGGCTGGTGGCCCTGCAAGGCATTTCCTGTGGGGACATGCCTGGCATCCTCTGGCTGGTGCCCTTTCCACACAGACAGCCTCTACAGACCTCCTCTCACCTCACGCCCTGGTCTGACGCTCCCTCCCTCTGCCTGCTTTGGGAGGGTGCAGGCACCAAGAGTTCTGACTGACCTGCTGGGTCACAAGCCACCCCAGGGGAACACAGGAGCCCTCTTCTCCCAGTCCATTCCCGTGTGGCTGGACATGGACAGGTGTGTGTTGTTTTACAGCCTGAGTCCACTGCCTTGCAGAGCCAAACCCGTATTGTCCGGGCTCCTTTTGGCACCACAGTCACCTGGGTCACTTCAGATCCATCAGAAGCTTGTGAGAGTAAAATCCCATCTCTGGGGGCCGAAATCGGCCTCGTGCCCACGTCATGCTGCCCCTGGCTGGCACCCTGGCAGAGCCCACACCCCAGGGCACTGCGGTGCTGGAACTGTGCTGGGCTGCTGCTGCAGTGGTTTGGTGAGCACAGTCCTGGGAAACCCCACGGGGAAGCGCCTGGCACTGCCACCTTCACACAGTTCCACCTCCAGCCAGCACAAGATGTGCCCGTGGGCACTGATGGAGCTGAGACAGGGCCACAGACCAGTGCAGGAACAAGAGTCTTCCAGGGAGAGATCAGTTGCCCTAACACTTGCCCTTCAAAGGACAACCAATTTCTGGAGTTTAGGTTAATTTCACAGAGCTGAGGCAGATGGAAACAAACTGTGGGGAGATATCCAACCTGCATTTCCTTGTTTATCAAGCCTTTTCTGCCTGTTTGACAATGATGAATGCTTTTGGCTTTGGTTTACATTCTTTGTGGTTTTTTTAGAAAATTGCCAATTATCACAAATTAAAAAGAAGTGGTAAAATGCACTAAATAGCTTTAAAATGATATTTCACTTTTTGTAGAGCCCTCCTACATGGAGCTGGCCTGAAAGCACCACTTCAACCTAGTCTGCTCTCTGGTTGGTCTTACATTGTCTTAAGTGAGCAAGACTGACTTAATACCTATATTAATACCTATAAATACCTATCTTCATCCTATTTCCTTTCCTGCTCTGCAAATCCACCTGCGTGATCCAAGAGTCTGCAGCTCTGTTTGGGTCTTATGTCAGGAAATGGCTCAGATGTCAAAACCCAGCTGATCAAAACAAACCTTTTATTTCAGAGGCTGTGTGAATTCCCAGATGTGGGTCAGCAGACAGCCTCTCAAGGTGTGAGGGTTGCAGGCGTGAGTGAGGACTGCAGGAAATAGCAAAGGGACAGACTCAGAAACCCAGTGCTTGGAACTTCCCCCCCTCAGTGAGCTGTGATGGCAAATTTGAAAGAAAGGAGAAGGGTGTTCCACCTGAGGCAACAGCAGCCAGCAATGCACCTGCTGCAAGAACCTCAGCAAAGGAGGGGAGCGAGGATGCTGCCAGGTGATGCAAAGAGCCTCTCCAGGAGACTATTCCCGGGCTCCTTCTGTCCCAGGACTGAGCTGGGGATCACAGACAAGCCTTGCTACTGAAGTGTGGGTATGTGCTGAGGGACAGGTGTGTTCTGCTGATCGGGGCACGGGGGAGACATTCCAAGGACACACAAAAAAAACCCAAATCCCAGCAACACAGGTTATATCTGATCCAGGCGAAGGATGATGGGGATTGGTGCCTTCACACCCACTGGCATCCTAAAATAATCTGTTACTGCTACACTTGTTACTGTTACTCTGTCTCTTAGAAATCTCTGTAACTCTCCCACTTTTGAGTATTTTTTGATTTCCCTTCTGCCTTACCCCGGCAAATCTACCAGCTGAAGAGCCTGGACCTCCTGTCTGTCCCTGGCTCTCCAGCAAACCCTTCCTGCCCTCGTACAGAGTGGGTTGAGAGGCTCTGCAGCAAGAACATTGTGGGGTGCAGACAGGAAAAACCTGGGAGTGGCAGGGACCCCAGTGCAGAGGCAGGTCTGGCTCCCCAGCCCTTCAGCCTGGGGATTGCTTTAGTCTTGCTGGGCTCTTCCCAAAGGCAGGAAGCTCTTGGTTCTGGTGGGCAGCAGCCTGTCACACTGCCCAATACTGCACGCAGCTCGTAGGATTCGTATTTTAAGGTCATTGGGTTTCCAGTTTCAACTGGAAGGATCTCCAGCAGCCCTGACTCCATCCAGCACACAGGCTTGCCCCTTCCTGCCCTCCCAGCACAACCGGTGCTCCCCAGCCCTGTGTTTCTGTCACCCCCTCACAGGGCTGGCTCCCACGTACTTCTTCCCGAGCTGCCGGGCCACGTCGCAGCGCTTGAAGCCCTCGAGGTTGTAGAGGCGCTTGGCCAACCTCTTGGCAGCCTCGCTGTCCGCCCTGCAGCCGTTGGCCAGGGTGTCCGTGCTGCCCTGGTCCAGCTGCTCCGTGCTGCCCATGTCCGAGTCGGAGTCTGACAGGGTGTCCTTCAGGCTGGCGTCGCTGTGCGGAGACAAGAAACGTTCAAGGAGCCACAGCGTGACTTGGTGAAACCCACAGAAAACGCCACATTTTGATTTCTTCTTGCCCTCACAAAAAACATATGAAAAAACAGCAATATGGTTGTGAACTGGGCACTGGACAAACCCTCCTTCCTTTCAGCTCAAATGAAATAGTGCAGTGTAATTCCAAGTTGGTAGAAAAGGTGGGACAGAGGGCAATCTCCCCTTGAGAAATGAGGATGTATCAAAGTAAGCGCCTCAACACCTTTTAAGCTTCCTCTCTCCCTGCTGGGGATACCAAGCTCTTTCCAAGCCATGGATGTGCAGCAAACCTTAGGGATAGATGCTGTGCTTTTCAGTTCGGGCTATTTGCTCAGGATGAGAAACTGCCCTTCTACAAATCGTGTCGATGGGACTGGCACCCCAGATCTGCTGCTACTGGTGGGCTGCTCCTCTGCCAGTCGGCTCCTGGCCTCGTGGCCAGCTGTGCCCACAGACAGCGCCCTGAGCAGCCCTGCTGGCACCACGTAGGTGGGCATACAGCCCTTTATCTGCCTGCCCAAGGCCACTTAGAGCACCAATTCATGCGTTTTCGAGCAGTGTGACTCACTGCTGGCCTGGCAGCTGGACATACGACCTTGCTCCAGCTCTGCCCTGACCCGGTTGCTCATCACCTGGCTTCCTCATCCAGGGAAGTGCTTTACGGATGAGCTGCTGCCTCCCAGGAGTGAGGGTTTGAGTCTGAGCTGGTCCAGAGGATGAAGCCTCTGCTGATCTCCTCACTGCCTGCAGAAGAACCTTTGGGGAGGCTTCTGTCGGGGTACCACGTCCTAAGTGAAACCTTGAGGTTTCCCTGCACTTCAGAGACATTTGGGAGGGCACCTGACCATCCCCAGCCTCCTGAGGGCTTTGTGGGTGCAGGTGAAAGTTTTCCTGCTGGTGTTTGCCCTCTCTCATGACAGCATGCTAGAGGAAGTACAAGGGGTGAAAGAGCAGCTCCAATTCACTCATGTCCACTGAGCCTTGCCCCTGGACTGGGATCCCATAAGAAAAGGAGCCACTGCCCAGGAAACTGCCTGCCTTACCTGATGGAGTTAATGATCTTGGTGGCATCTTCCTCTGCCCCTTCCACGTGGAACCCATTTGGGATACTCTTCAAGGACAGCCGGCTCAGCACGTTCTCTGACCTGCTGCTGGTAATGGAGTGTCTGAGAGGGCTCCCAAAGTCCCCCTCCGCTGGCTTGGCTGCTGCCTGCTCTTGCTTATCAGCAGCCATGTGGTGAAGGGCTTCTCTCTGCTGGGCTGCCAGTTTCTGCTCCAGGAGCTCAGGGCTTTCCTTGGCCCTCTGCTGGATCAGTGGGGTGAGTGGGGCCTCAAAACTGACACAGCTGTCTGTCTCGTCTGTGAGGGAGAGCACGTCCAAAGAGTCCAGGCTGCTGTAGTAGGTCCCCTTCATAAGATCAGACTCAACGATCTTCTCAAAGGTCGAGCTGAAGCCATCCCTGATGTCTTTGAATTGGAAATGCTCCCTGTCATCATCACTGCAGCTCAGCTTGGCATCTCCGGAAGCAAACCTGGACCAGAAGGAGAAATGTAGAAAATACTGTCAAGGCAATTCTTGCCCTGTTCCACTTGGAGCTGGGAGGCAGGAGAAGAGGCAGAAATGGGTGCTGGGATTATGGCCCTTGGGATCTTTCTGAGGTATAACCTGCTTGGCTCCCAATTTTGTTACAAGATTCTAGAGCTGAAAAAAGACATTTTTGTGATGAGCAATCCCAGAGGCCCAGCCAGCCCTTAATTTGGTCATGTCCCAGTAAAAAGCCAGAGCTCTGAACCAGAGACTTTTGCATATGACACCTGCAACTGGATCCAGTGCCAGAATAACCTCCTGGTTATTTTTTAGCAGGTCCCACATTGCCACAATCCCAAGGGAGACAGCCCTGCTCTTTCAATACTCTGTACAGAACCATTTCTGTTAACTGCTCACACCACAGACCTTGTCTATTCCAGCCCTTTACTTGTGCCCTGAGGCCAAACTCAGCAAAGTCTGTGTCCCTACAAATGGCCCAGCAAAGCCAGTGTGGGACAGACCGCAGAGAGCAGGCAGGAGCACTGGTCCTGGCTGGGTCACAGAATCATAGAATGGTTTGGATTAAAAGGGACTGTAAAGCCCATCTCATTCCACCCTCTGCTGCGAGCACTATCCCAGGCTGCTCCAAGCCCTGTCCAGCCAGGCCTTGGACACTTCTAGGGGTGGGGCAGCTTCTCTGGGCAACCTGTGCCAGTGTCTTATCACCCTCACAGGGAAGAGTTTCTTTACAATATCTAATCTATCCCTGCCCTCCTTCAGCTTAAGGCCAGTCCCCCCTGCCCTGTCACTACCTGCCCTTGTGAAAAGTCCCTCTCAGTGGGCACCAACACATCAGGCCCATCACACCTCTCCTTGCACAGCCCCAGAGAAGACAGAGGACAGAGAGGCTTTGTACAGCTTTCCCCAGCCCAGCACCATCTGCATCCCACAAAGCAAAGCCAGGCCAAAGTAGGAGACAGGGGAAGACCTCGCTCATGTGAATGAACCTCCCCATTCATTGCCTCCCCTGGGAGAAGTGTCACCCACTTAACTACACAGCAGGGAAGGCAATTGCTTTGCTGAAATAAAGAGCCATGTATTTATTTGTATTGTAATCACAAAGCTGCGTGAGTGCATTGCAGGAGCAGGGGATCTGATTGCCTGTGCTGCTCCCCCAGCCGTCTCTGGAATGCTGGATTATTGTTCACAGAGAGGCACACGGAGCTGTGCTCCTGCTGCAGCTGAGCCACTACGGAGCTGCATGCACTGGGTTGTCTGCATTTCACTTCTCGCTGGTTAATGAGTTGTAATAAAGCACAGCTCATCACTGAACCACGGAATCACAGAAAATCCTGGGCTGGAAGGGACCCACAAGGATCACTGAGTACAGCTCCTGGCCCTGCACAGACACCCCAACAATCCCACCCTGTGCCTGAGAGCACTGTCTGAGTGCTCCTGGAGCTCTGGCAGCCTTGGGGCCGTGACCATGCCCTGGGGAGCCTGGGCAGTGCCCACCACCTTCTGGGGAAGAACCTTTTCCTGATGTCCAACCTAAATCCCCTGACACAGCTCCAGCTGTTCCCTTGAATCCTGTCCCTGGTCCCAGGGAGCAGAGATTGGAGCTGCCCCTTGGGAGGAGCTGCAGCCCCTGGGGAGGTTTGATCTGTTTCCTCTGCTCCAGCTGGACAGGCCAAGTGCCCTCAGCTGCTCCTCATGTGGCCCCTCCAGACCCTTCACCATCCCCAGGTCCCTCCTTTGGACACTCCCTGACAGCTTTAGGTCTTTCTCATATTGTGGTGCCCAAACTGCCCCAGGACTGGAGGTAAGGCCGCCCCAGAGCACAACAATCCCCTTCCTGGCCCAGCTGGGCCTGATGCCCCCCAGGACACGGCTGTCCCTCCCAGCTTCCAGGGCACTGCTGCCTCATGTTCAACTTGCCATCACAAGTTTGCTGTGTTGGGGGAGTGCGGATCCTGCCAGAGAAGGACACGATGGAAAACGGGACTTTCTTGCCTCTGCACTGCAGTCTTTCTGCAAAGTTTTTCTGAAACTTTATTTGATGGAATGTGAATTTTTTTGACAGCTATGTGTTGCCATGGGAGGAAATGTGTGGGCAAAAGCCGCAGTCCCAAAACTGCAGGTGCTGAGTGTGTCTACGAGCAAAAGGTGGGGATTTCTCTGTTAAAAATTTTGCTCTTTTTCCATGAGTTCATGGGGCTGAAAGTAGAGAGTATCATTCACTGGTGGATCTCGCAGTTGGACTGCAGAGCTGTGAGCTCCCTGAGACCAGCAGGGCCAATGCTGGGGGCTTCTGAGAAGGTGAAAGGCCTCTAGGCAACACAGCCACAATGAAAGGAAAATGAGGCTTTGACAAACAATAGATGCCATGGGATTAACCAGAAAGGGGAAAAAGGGATTCAGTTAATGCAACTAAATCTTTGGCTCTATTTCCCTGATTTTTTTTTACCAATCATTTCCTGCATAGATGCACTGGCCTACCTTCAGGAGGACAATCAAGGGTTCTTTCTCCAGCTCTACCATGGAGTGATGACCTTGGATGACTTCCCCCTTTAATTCTCCATTCCAGCAGCAAGAGCAAGACTCAACACCTTCTTGTAAAGTACTTTAAAATTCAGGGAGAAAAGGCATCATACAAGCAGCAACGTGCAGATGATGACAAATGATTTGTCATCAGGAACAAACAGTTGACTGCTCATTAGGAAAACCCTGGACCAGGTTCTCCTGCATCCAGAATGGGCTGTTACAGAAACAGCAATTCCCAAAGGGGAAGTAAAGAAAAAGCTGGGGAAACTCAGAGGTGATGCAGGATGACAGCGACTTCCCGGTGCCTTGGTCCATCTGTCAGTTCTTGCTGAGCCACACTGACCCAGGAGAGCCAGACAGGGCATGTGGGCAGGGCAGAGCAGCTCCACGCTGTGCTTGGCCCACAGCAGCCACACGTTCCTGCCATTCACCCTAAGGATAGGTGGTCAGAGCACTGATGAGCTCCAACACAGCGAGCTAACCCGATCTGCAGGCACTAAGTGGTTTCCCAGACTTCAGCTGTGTCCCAGAAGTTTTCCAGCTGCCCTTCTGCTTTGAATATAGCGTGTGACTTGTCCCTTGTGCATTCAGCTTCCCAAAAGACTCATTTGCTATCCAAGTGAATATGTTTAGAGCACGAGATCACGGGCTCTGCATGAAGACCCAAGTCAGGTTGCATCATCTCCAAATCCTCAGCCTGCCACTTCTACCAATTCATGCCCTAGTACCTTAAAATAATTGCACTTCCAGTGATTGCAGCAGCATTCTCTGACCACCCTCAGCTCCCTCTTGAACTCGCAGCCTCTGCCAGGGAGCCACCCACCAAGCAAGTATGATTCCCCTGAAACCTGAGAGACTTGCAGCCATCCAAGACCTGACTGCATAGCTCACGGGGCTCGTGGGACCTGCCTGGGGACAGGCTCCCTGAGCTCTCCAGATGGCAGCAGCCTGCCCTGGACACTCTTCCTCTGCAACACCTTCAGCTGTGCTTTTTGAAGCAGTGCTGCTGCTTCCCTTGAGTGAAACAAACTACCAGCTTTTTATAGAGAAGCCCGTTCAACCCCAGAGAAACAAAGCAGGAGGGATGCCTGCTGTCAGCCCACACCCTGCGTGGCTCCCCAGCTCTGCTGCCCACGCTGCAGACAGTGCTCGGAACGCGCAGCTCAGCATGGAGCCAGCACGTAGCTAGAGCTAGGAGGTGATCCCCAGGCCACCTTGGCCACCCCGTCCCCTCACAGCTCCTCTTCAGAAGGCCATACTCCTCTGGGACAACCCCTGCAGCTCTTCTCCAGCCCCTCCTGCTTGCAGCATCTCTCCTGCCCCGGGGTAGGTGCACAGGCAGGGCTGTAAAATTCACAGCAGACATCAACCCTAGGTGGCTACAATACAGAGCCCTGGCTGATTTCTGGTGGCGAAGGGAAGCATCTACACCACTCCTGCAGGAATGGCACGGGAAGCACCTCTCCTCATCCCAGTGACCTGTCATTCCCCCTAAGCCCCCAACCTGCAGAGTCCCATGGAGGTCTAGAAACCTGCAGAGGGACGAAATCAACTTTGGACTCCACACCAATGTGAGTGCTCCCCAGCCTGGAGAGTTCTCCTGTGAGCCAGGCTGCCAGCAGAGAGGACTCAGGGCATTGCATACGTGCAGGTTTGTCTCAGGCACTTGAGAATTGGATGACACTTATACCTTTTGTCTCACACTGCTGTCGCTGTCACCCAGGCGCTGGTAACACCTGCCGCAGGTGCAGTGGAGAGCAAAGCCTTGCCTGCTCTCAGACACACAGCTGCCACCTGCTAGCCCAGGGACTGCCAGAGCTAGCCATGCTGCCAGGGACTTCCAGGGCACACCAGCCTCCCAGACAAGCCTGGCTCTGCAGCATCCCCAGGCTGCTGTACTTGCCCTGTTACCCCAGGTAACTCTGCCGTAAGTGCCGCAGTTGGATCTCCAACTTGCAAGTGGGACACCCCCAAAGTGAGCACAACCAGCACCTCTCGAGATCCCAAAAGCTTCCCCTTCCCTTTAGTGACTCTGTGGGCAGACACTGGCTCTAATCACAGCTTTCTGCATTTGTAACAGGAAAAAGCTGTGCGAGAAGCCCAGAGAGAAAAAAGAGTAAAAAGTTACAAACAGGGAAAAAATGTGCAGGAAACCCAAAGAGAAACAGGAGTGGAAAGCCACAGTCAGCCATGGGAGCAGCTGCAGCTCCTTAAACTGATGAGTTACACACGGAGCAGCGGAATTCGAACCAAGGAGCCTTGAAAACAACACACACAAGCCAGGGCTGAGCCGACCTGACGGCGGCTTCGCACTCACCCGAACTGCTCCTCCGCCTCGTCAGCGCTCAGAGCTTCTGAGGATCCCAGGACGCTGTGCCACCGCTCCTTGCTGAGGGCCCCGCTCGGTATCTCCAGGCTGGGGGAGCCCGTGTCCCCCGGCTCGGGGCTGCTCCGGCCGGGCGTGTCCCCGTCCAGCGGCTGCAGCGG
>WEIT01018615.1:3539-25008 GCA_013389985.1 Dryoscopus gambensis
TGAAACCTGAAACTAGTGACTTCCAGTAGAAATTCTGGGGGACATGTCCCAAGAAAATACTGTCAGAGGTATCTCAGTCGTGGCTACTCATTGAATAAATAACATTTTGCTCTGAATACCCATTCAAAGGGAAGGAGGACAATACTCTGGATGCTAAAAGATCATATCTCTATTATAATGCTCCTGGAATCCCATCACAATCAGTGGCACAAGAGTTGGAATTTGTCGAAAATTATCAGATGGATATTGCATAGCAAATACCTAAGCTTTGCAACAGAGGGCAGGTCCAGCACATGGAATCAAAAAGAACTACTGCCACACTGTGGTAGACAGTAAAAAAAAAAAAAAAAATAAAGTAATTGCTTTATGAAAGTAGCCTGCAGGGTATCTCTGGTCAAAGAGAAGTTTTTCCTTCTGTGACCACTCTGCTTTAACATGGTACCAAAAGTAAGGAGAGAACTGTGCAATTTCATGAAACATCACAGTTCACCTCCTGGGAAACAGCTGAGCAGTCACAATGCTGCATTCATGTAAGAAAGGATAAATCAGACAAAGGAGCTAGTTTGCTGGAAAGATGACAGCTGTTGATTAAACATCTCTTGGTAGAACAATAGGCAGAAAAGAAAACACAACTTAACAGATATTTTCATAAAATACTTCATTCCGTAAACATTGCATGACTACGGAGTACAATCATACATATGCTATATAAGGCAGCTGAAACACTTGTTTCTTTAAGATGCTAAACCAGTTTTAAAAAGCTAAAGAGATCTTACAGGTGTAAAAATGCAACATATTTAATAATAGAAATAATTTTTCATTAAAAATTTGCTGAATAATTTTTTCAAGCAACCTTTCACTTGAACTAGAACATAGCAGCTGATGCTATGAAAAGCAAAGATGTGGTTCTTAATTCCACTTATGTCCACTACAAAAGATGAAAAAATAGGACTCCTTTA
The DNA here is from genome assembly GCA_013389985.1 of Dryoscopus gambensis. NCBI lineage: Eukaryota > Metazoa > Chordata > Aves > Passeriformes > Malaconotidae > Dryoscopus > Dryoscopus gambensis. The sequence goes on from WEIT01018615.1 coordinate 4,499, forward strand.
GGTTGGAAAAGAGCTCTAACATCATTGACTGCAACCCAGCAATGCCAAGTCCACCAGTAAACCATACCTGTAAGTGCCACATCAAAATGGCTTTTAAATTCCTCTAGGGATGGTGACTCAATCACTTCCCTGGACAACCTGTTCCAGTGCTTGGCAACCCTTTCAGTGGAGAATTCATTCTTAATATCTAATCTAAATTGTGATTTATATACACATACATGTAAATACAAATTCTTTTACTCAAAAATTCCTCTTGCATGTTCAAGAGAAAAAAAAACCTAAATCACGCAGTTGTTTTTAAAAAAAGCCAAACAACAGCCACTGAGGTTAGTATTTACAGATTGCCTTTGCATTTTAAAGTTTTAGCATTAGAGATTGTTCAAAAATAGTCCTAAAAGACCCAAACAGTTTAGACAGGGATTTGAGAAAGTGATATCTATTTGAAATGTGCGCAGACATGTTGAAGAAATGCTGAGAAACACCAGAGGAAGCAAGTTTTTAATGTTTTGTGAAACTTTCAAAGGAAGTATCCAGACTGAAGCTGAAAGGAGATGAAAATCAGAGTCTTGACAGCTCTGCTTATCACTACAGGCTGCTGAGAAAGCAATCTCTCCAGAGGCTGAGAGCTAGAACATGAAACAAACATCTCTCAACTTACTGGAATACACCAAATCATGCTTTCCTAAAATAGAAAAGACAGAAAGAAAGACGGAACGGAAGACGGAACGGAAGACGGAACGGAAGACGGAACGGAAGACGGAACGGAAGACGGAACGGAAGACGGAACGGAAGACGGAACGGAAGACGGAACGAAAGACGGAACGAAAGACGGAACGAAAGACGGAACGAAAGAAAGAAAGAAAGAATTATTGATTTCTCCACTATTGATACCTACTTTCTCCAAATGGGTCCATTAATTAAGCTGTTTAATTTGCAAATCAAGAAGTAGTTTTCGTTATTTTCAATGCTATAAAGTCCATAACTGAAATCAAATTACATTTCTTCCATTTTTTCTACTACTTTTAGAAAAGCTTTTGCTTTTGTAAATTAACTAATAGTCTTATTAGTTGAGTCAAGTACAGCTTTAGAGAAAAGAAACATGATAAGGTATGATTTTCTGCAAAATGTAGGAAATGAATTTCAATTATGCAGAAACTGAGAGACAACAAAGCAATCATATTCAACAAATTAGGATAAGAATTATGTTTAATTGATAGTTTCTCAAGTTTATCTGATACTAAAAAGAGCACATGAAGTTGCAGAGGCAAAGCTTACATCTTTTATATTCAGCTGCTGTTCAAAGTTAGTGTAAGCCAGTTTCACAGATAGAAGGGCAGGGAGCAGAAACAGCTACTAAGATGACACGCTAAACCAGGTATAATTTTGTCTCCTATCCCCAGGAATTGCAATGGCACTGTAAAAGTGCTGGCATAAGTAGAAACAAAGGCATTTAAAATGACGTGCTGTATCTTTTTATTGTGTACTTTTATTTTGGTGCATGCATTTCCATTCCCACATGTAGCTGAATCCAGTCCAAGAGTCATTGCAAGAGATGTAACTATATTATAGCAAAGAGTGGAAGGATTCATTCCAGCAGCTTAGGAGACCTATGCCTTTGTGCCTTGAGGGATCAAACATGCCTTATTACTGACTATTTTTACACACTTCTCATTTTATGGACTTGCTATGCTGAGCCCACAAAGCTTTCATCTTGCTATTAAGTTGCTCAGAAGAAAAGTGGCATAATCAGCTGCAATATCTCAGGTTGACCAATGGATAAGGAAAAGAAACATCTTAGGAACAATCCTCCCTGAGAGGGAATGCTAAGTCCCTGCATGCAGGCAGCAGAAACCAGCAGCTCCCCCACTCCTAGCCTAATCTAAGCCAGACACTGAATAGTGATTGTCTTATGAGGACCATTTGCATTCTCTGTATTCTTTTATAGCATCTGTAGAAGCAGAAATGCTCCTAAGCTGTTGTATTGCTTTGTAGCAGCATCACCCAAGAGTGCAGACTCTGGAGTGACATCATGGAGACAATTTATACCTAAACCACTTACTTCCGCACACTCAGGGATTTCAATTCAGTTCACCTGCATGGTCTGGAAGCATATTAGAAGTCACCAAGGTATGCCATTTCCACATAAATCAGGTTTTGGTTATTTTAAAGTCTTCAGTTTTCTCAGTTACAGTAAAATCAGCAAGCCATAACCCAACAACAACACAAATCAGCACCCCCGAAATTCCCTCCTCACCTTGTTTTTATTCCCTCACAGCAACAGCTATGATATCTTAACTGACTTTGCCATGACTTTGTTGGTTCATTCATTTTTCCTGAGTCATCTTAGACATCCTGGCCAGTTCTTAATGGTTTCCATAGCTCAGACGTCAACCAATATTGGACACTCAGAACTAAGAGCTGAAGAATAGACAGGATTAAAAAAAATAAATCCGAGACTGACCTATACTCCTTTGGCTATCTTTGTAATGAAAGCATGAATAAAAAAAAAATTTTTTTGAAGTGACACCTGAAAGCCTTCTCTCTTTTTCACCATTTTTCAGTACCCTCCCCCAACACATACCATCATTTTTTCCCCTGCTACTCTACGCAGTCTAAATCCTTTTTCACTTCTATTGATGTGATCAACCAAACTTTTTTCTTGCCTTTTAAATGCTCCCAGCAAACTCAGAAGCACAAAGTTTAGCATTATACATTACGCTTCAAGGTCAATTACCTTGAGATGGTTTTCACAAAGAAGTAGTAGCCAAGTGCACCAACTGTGACCAGACCAAGGATGATTTGGTACCACTCAGACTAGATACAATGTCCATGACTGAAAACAGAGGCTGCAAATTAAAACAGGGAACTGAGGAAAGATGGTGAATGACTTTTTCAAACATCATCAGAATCAGAGTACCAGCCCTGGAGAGCAATGATGCATATGACCAACTTGAGTCTATTCAAATTAGTATACAGGTTTTGGAACAGTCAAAGCCAAGGGACTGTTTTAATCTCATTAAAGTGCAACTTAAACTCTGTGATATTAGCCAGGTTCAGTTTAGACTACTACTTAGTCCTGGTAGCTACTTTTGTTTCCGTTTACAACATGGGTAGTTTCGAATGGAACAAAAGAAGGATAATTTACATACCTTCAATACAGTTTGATATGTAATTTGACACAACTATATCCTGATTTTTATCGTGGTTCTAGCACTCCACTGCATGCCAATAATTACTTTACTAATAATATAGCACTTTCTATTCCTTTGGAGGGCAAGCTGAATTTGTTTTTCAGAAACTCTAAATAGCAAATTGATCAACAAAATAAAACACATTAGTTTCCAAATACATCCTGATCCTTTTGTCCCAGAACATGATTCTACTGCTACCTTTTTCCATTCAATTTTGATTTCATTTAGAAGATTTTGGTGTCATGATCGAACCTGCAAATGCTTCAGTTTATTTCCTCACATATAAGAAAAGAAAGGAGCTGGCCCTCTTTAGCCTGGAGAAGACTGAAATGTCTGTCAGTAGCTGAAGGGAGGGTGCCAAGAGGATGGAGCCAGACTGTGCTTGGTACTGCCAAGCAATAGGACAAGAAGCAACAGGCAGAAACTGATGCACAGGAAGTTCCACCTGAACATGAGCAAGAACTTTACTGTGAGGGTGACTGAGCTCCAGAACAAATTGCCCACAGAGGTTGTGGAGTCTCCCTCACCGGAGATATTTGAAAACCATTTGAACACAATCCTGTGCCTTTTGCTCTGGGATGACCCTGCTTGAGCAGAGAGGCTGGACCAGATGACCTGCAGTGGTCCCTTCCAACCTGACCCATTCTGTGATTCAGCTGCATATTCAGCTGAATAGTTATGCTGAAGCTGGTAGGAACATTTGTCTCGCGAAGACTACTACCACAGTTAAAAATTCAAGACACTGAATTTACCCAAAATACCTGGTGGAAGTGCTAACTAAAACAATCATAGTTCCAATGATGATACTGGGGGGTTTTCTGGTTGGTTGGCTTGGGGCTTTTTTTTTGTTGTTTTTAATAAAAACTACACTCTCATTTGTTTTCTTCTGCAAAGTTTCAGTAGCGTTCTTCAACTAATGTATTCTTCAGCTCTAAAGTGCCCACTTAGTGAATTTTGACTGGTATCTGTATTGAAACAAATCAGTTGAGAAGAATTTCTATTATAATTAAGAAAAAGACAAATTTCTTCTCAGAGCCAAGTATCTTCATTCAGATATTTTTATTTCCTTTTCAAATGTATTCTGCTTTCAAGTAAATTTAAAAAGATAAATTCACAGAGATATGAATTTTAAGGGATATATCATGAGTTGAAAGAGGGTTTTGAGTAGTAGTGGATATGCCATTTTCCGACTGTTTCTAGTTGTAAAAAGCAAACTGAGCAAACCTACAACCAGACACGATAACAGATAAGATAAAATCTGAATAGGGTTTGAGTACAATAATGCTGAACTTGTATTATAAAATGAAGGATGTGTATGTTAATTTCCACTGCTTTTTCAAAAGGAAATTTAGTTCTTGAAGTAATTGCATAAGCCTTACGGTGTTTTGCTAAGCCCTTCAAATAGATGTGTGCTAAAATTAGAAAAAGCAAGATTCCAAAATTATAAAGGCTAAAAAAATAAATCAGAATTCATGTAACTAATACACAATATTCAACTTTGCATGTAAAAGCAAAACTGCTTCATTTTAAATCCTGTGCTATTTAATTTTCAGCTCAACTCCTAAAAGGCTTATTTCCTTCTGATACTGCTCCAGTTGCTCTCTGTGGGAAACTATAGAGTTTATATATTATTCATCCAACTAAAAACCCTGAGGCAGGACCCCTATGGAGACTCTTCAGTAATTGGTCTCCAGATGCTGGTGATATGCAGTGCTCTAAAAGTCCTTAAACATCATGAGAACACAATTCCATCTGCTTTTCAAGCTGCGTATGTTTAAAGGAACAACACAGACTGCTCACCCACATTTTCAGGCAGTCCCTACAGTACCTAATTATTCACAAACTCATGTGCATCAAGCTACAATTTATGTGGCTAACATAACAGCTTAAAAATTTTCAAATTAAATAATCACTGTATTATTTAATAAATATCTGATGCAGCTGAGCAACCTATCCACAAAAACAGTACATGGCAGCAAAATTATCAATTGCTTTAATGTTCCCAGAATACACATAAACAAGAGGCAGAGTGAAAAGCTTAGCAGTAATCATTCTGCATTAACATACCCTGACAACATGCAGGTATGTGCAGTGAAAGTTCATTTAGCATTTGCATTAATACCCTGAAACAGTAAAATTATAACAATGCTTAAATCTTAATTTCAGAATGACTCCAACATGGACATTTATGCAATTCACTCAAACAAGGCCTCAAAGCAGGCCTATAATTATTTTGTTCTTGACTTGAATTGCCAATCCCTGCATTTCCCTGGACCCTGCAAACTGAGAATAATAAACATTTTAATATTTCTTTTTCCAAGAACACTGAAGCCCAAAGGATATTAGTTTTCAGGACATCTCAATTGTGAACATCATTTAAATGCTCAGCATGCAAGTTATTAATGATAACTTAATTTAGATCTGCAAAGGATGCTGACTATCAGTTATCTAACAGCCCTTTCTCCCTTCTGTCTTACTTTGACCTATCTTCAGGGTTCCCTACTTCAGCTCATACAGTATCATTGTTCTTTTTTCTAAGTCTCCCCAATACCTTCTGTTTCCCTCAACTGCCCTATTGTACAGGCTTGAAAGGCAGCAGTTCAAGGCTGACAAACTAAGTAAGTTCATTCAGCCTAGAGCTGCTCTTTGACATCAAGGTCAGCGACATGCAACTGATACAATTTGTAGCCTAGTGCCACAAATTTATACTGTAGGCACATCTAGGTGCATGAAAGAACTACATGATATGAAGTCAGCTGCTACTCATGCTAGAAGCAGCAAGGACAAGGAATCATAGTTGACAGAAACATGTCTCCTCAAGAACAGTGAAAATAAAAACTTAACTGGGTAAGTAATGCTCCATGTTAACAAGATGAGTATAGTAGGTAATAAAAAGGAGTAAGATTCATAAAACACAACCTACTTGGGATGAAACTAAATTTTGTCACAAAACGATGAAGCAGCGTAACATCAGAAGTCAGGTTCAGGCCTTCAGGATGACCAAGAGGGAGACAAAAGGACCAACTGCTGTTTACTTACTGCAAGTGCCAACATATTTCTCACCAAATTCAGCAGTAGCTTAGATAACATATTATAACATCACAGTCACTGCCTACAGTAAAGCAACCTTGGAACAAACTCATGTGACAATGGTTTTGTGGGGCTTGCTTAGGCGAATTCTTACACCTGTAATGAGAATGTTCTCCAGATCTCACTAGCCAAGGACAAATGTACAAGAATAAATCAGTAGAGTGTTCTAGAGTGGAGAACCAGCCTAATCTAATTTTTATTTTACTCTTTAGTCAAACGTGATTACTCAGAGTATGCTGTTTTTACTCTTATAACTGGTTGAAACTTTAGATCCAGAATTTCTTTGCCTCTTACTGTCTCAGTGATAGTGGTGAGAAATCTGTTGCCATGGCAGTTTTAAAATAAGGCCTGGTTGTGGTGGTGTGTTTTTATAGTTTTGGACCATTTGCTGTAATAATTACACTAAGTTCTTAAGTGTTTTCCATATATGGAGTTGTTCACTGCCCCTACACCTATCAGTCAGGGGAATCCCTCCTATTTTTCCAGTAAATTCCTTGTCAGTCAACCCTGTCAGTCCCCATATCCCTGTCCATCATCTCCAGACCCTTCCTTTGTGACTAGAATGTTCTGTGTTTCTCTATGCCTAGTTTGCTGTTATAAATGTCAGTAATGTGTCTTTATATTCATTGGTCATATATAATTAATTCCTCCTCTTTCTCCTCCCAGTCTAATCCCTGATTGGTTATTGTTTTACCCGCCTTATGTTTCCACCCCCCTTTAAAAGTTGTTATTCCCCATATTTGGGGGCTCAGTTGACCGAGAGAGGTTTAGGATTAAAAAGCAGCCTTTAAACCACTCGCTTGGCTGGTCTCTTCCTTCGACCCCTTTATTTCTGAGACTCGTGGATACACCTTGCTAAAGGCTACCTCTATATCCTTTACCCATCGCCAAACCCTCGACTCCTTGGGCTGGGACGGGCTCACCCTACAGCCTCACCTGTGCTGGAGCTAGCTGGGTCAGACTAAGGATTGTGGGCACGGGTCGCAGCCGCACCTGGTAAAACAGTTTTTTACGCTAACTAAAATCTTCAGCCCATGGTAGATGATATCTTCTTTCTTCTACTTTGTTTAAACAAAGTAAGAATTTTTTGATCTTTTTGACCTCCTCTTCCAAGAGAACATACAGTCTTCTGAAACTCCTCCTGAGAGTCTCCATTTCAGATCTGGTGAGAACAAATGCATTGTTTTTCTAGCTAAGCTACGTATTGGTTTTGCCAATTCACATCTGGAGGCAACATTCAGCAAAATACAACCCTGCATAAGCTTATTACCTTAACCACCTTCAAAATATTTATATTCACAAGGGATGAATCTCCTTATGTTCACAAGGTGATGAGAACTCAGTACGTCCTACTATAAAGAGCGTTCACCCTTTGACATCTTTGTTCTCATATATTAACTTTTTTCTTAGTAACAGAAACCAAATTAATCCAAGAAAAATGAGAAAAATATATTTTTCTTCATAGGTATAAAAAAAGACGTGGCCTTTAGACACACAAAGCATACACCCGTGTGTCTGTGTACATTTACCATTTGCAAGAAATTTTCTCCTTTGCAGAATTTTCATCACTCTGGAAATCATGATTCAGAGTTTTACAGAGAGTTGGGTAAAGAATCCTTCACATGCATATGATGAAAAAACTGACTGTATATAAATTGTAAGTACTGTAATCCAATAATGGAAGTAAGCTACGTACTGTTCAAAAATACAATATTTGAAGCAATTACAAATTAATATTTGAAACACCTGCTATTTAAAGCACTTTAAAGGCATTCATTAAGTATCTGGTTAAGTATATGCAGCAAAATGAGTATACATTTTCAGCCTGCTGTTTGTCTTTTGTACTTATAGGTATGCAACACAGCTGTATTATTCATTAAAATTTGGAATATTCTCTGATGCAGTGTGCATCTCTCTTTTCCTACATCGTCATTACTGAATTTTATGGTCCAAAAAGTGATCCACAAAGTTACTCAGTTTATATTTATGAAGTTCTATCAGCAGGTTAGAACCCGTTTTGACACACAACACCTCACACTATTACAATAGTGTTTCAATAGTTACAAAGCTACTATTTGAATATTTCTCATAAATGGGGTGGTATTCTGTGATTGTTGTACTGAAAATCTTAAAAATATTTAATAATTGCACTTATTATTACTCTATGCCATCAAGCCACTGGGAAAATGACACTACACTGTGAGATGGCTTCCACACGGAGCAACTAGGGAAATACATTTATAATGCTTGGAAAGTAAAACAGCCGTTCAGGGAGTTATGGCTCACAGCTAAGAGTTTTGAAGAGGTTATAATAATTTTCTTAGAGTAAATCACTGTAGTAGAATAATCAAATTTGTGACTATGAGAAATGCACAAGCAAAATAATCTCAGGAGGATTGGGAACATGAAACAATTATAGTAAAAGGCAACTTCATGGATTTCTGTTTACCGTAGTTGTGTCCCAAACCCCTTTGAATAAGGCCTGTTTCTGAACAGATTTGTTGAGGAAAAGCTGAAACAAAGCAAACAACATCAAAGTACATGGAATAAATATATAGAATAGTGCATTTGTATACATAGTTGGCTAAATAACAGTAACCTGTTAGATAAATACTAGAGCATGTACAATGTCACCACTAACAACTATACATGAATTGGGGGATGGAGGGAAAGCAATAACAACGTTCTATAGGCCTACTGGGACACATTTCAAGTGTGGAAAACCATTTTATGCCTATGACTAAAGACTTCACAAATTTTTTTGTCTATTATGTGTACAGCACCATGTACACCACGTATCCTGAAGATGCCTTTGAGGAGTTTCAGTGGAGGTATAAATGAAGTGTTAGCTATTCATACAAGACCCCTTAAAAGCAGTATAGAATCATCTAACAGCAAAAATACATTCACTACATGTTCAACCTTTCTAAACACCAAATAGATCAGGAAACAATTTATCAGTTTGCTGGAATGTAATCCTTTTATCTCAACTCCTCTGAATTCAGAAGATTAAGTCTGGTGCTACCCAAGCAGACAGACACCTATACCATAAAAACAGTTCCTGTTAAGGAAATTTGAATTGCTTCTGTCACATAACAAATGGACAAATTTGGGTAGAAATGTGTTACAAACTGCCTTTAGAGTTTGGTGTTTCCAAGCCTTTCTGGACATTCCAAGAGGTGCCTGACTGCAGTGCTGAAATGCCAGTACTGATACCTCAGATGCGTGTGGCCACCTGCCGGGGACCAGATCCGGCTCACTTTCATCCAGGTTTCACTGAAGGCAAAACTACTCCAACCCACGACCAGAGGAAAGCGTTATGGTGCACTGCCACACTTCTTCCACTGCTCAGTAGCAGAGTATCAGAAGGAAAGAGCTGGGTATAGAGCAATCCCTCCACAGTAATACTTCCATAGCTGTGGGGGAACCATAGGCTAAATTGCATCTGGAATGTAATTTTTCTCCGTAATCAATAAACCTGGTCTGTATGACCTCACCTAATGATATTTTTGCACATTCATAGTACCTTGAAAGAATGAGTTCCATGTTGGAATTATACTTCATAGGATAAAGTGAAATTTTTTTTTCCTTTTATGCCCTCAGCCTAATAACTTTTTAAGTCTCTCTCTATTCCTACATCAAAACAATGAGAAATACCATCATTTTCTTTCACTGTCTTTTGCACATACCTCTGTAAACCAGGACTAGTTAGGTAATTTTTAATTCTTTACCATGAGGATGGTGAGACACTGTAACAGGTTGCCCAGAGAAGTTGTGGATGCCCCATCCCTGGCACTGTTCAAGGCCAGGTTGGATGAGGCATTGAGCAAGCCAGTGTAGTGGGAGGTGTTGCTGCCTATGGCAGGGAGCTTGGATCTAGATGATCTTTAAGGACCCTTCCAACCCAAACCAGCCCTCAGTAACTCTTCCTAATAATAACAGTGCAGATTTTGGCTCGTCAGCACCTACTGTTTCCTCCTGCAAACCACTTTCTGATGCACTGCATTATGCGCTGCAGACTCAGATTGCTCCACTGAGTGGGGATTCATTCAACTATCACCAGAGGCAAAAACACAACTCTGGAGACAGCATCAGGACGAACATCGTGGCACAGGTTTACAAAACAGGGTTGCTGAGAAAACCACAGACATCAAGCAAGGATGAAAGCTGTTAGAAATGAACATTCCTGAAAAACTCACCTGATGTGGTGGAAAGACATTGTGGTATTAGGGACATAACGTAACTGCCTTAAGGAGATCTTCATGACTCAAGGAGACTTAAACCAAAAGAAAGTATTTGTAAGAACAATAAATTATGTAGTACTACTGCTCAACCAGATTAATCATAAGGACAAAAGGCCCAGTGCAGCCCAGAGCAGTGGATGAAACTCACCCTAAACTAAGTAAGCACCTGAAGCAATCTCTACATTATTGTGAACTGAAGGGGGATGAGAATCCCAGAAGGCTGGAAGAGGGCAGACATGGTACGTATCTTTATAAAATGCAAGAACAATTGAGAACCTGAGAATTTATAGACTAGTCCAAATAGATTTGATCTCTAAAAAAAAAATATTAGCACAAACCTAAAAAAAAAAGTGCTAAATCAAAAAGAAGGAAAAAAACCATAGGCACCTATAAATGAAGATGAGAAGCAACCACAAGTTTGCAATAGAAAAGTATTGCAAACAATTCAGTTCTGTTCTTAAACAGATTAACTGCCAACTGGATGAGACACTGTAGAAAAAGTAAATTTTAGCAAGGTTATTTGACGTGATGTCCTAGGATTTCTTGTAATGAGCACTTCCTGATATCCACAAAGGGAAACATATATATATTTAAAGTAGAAAAACAAGCACACAGCTATAGCAACATAAAATTAAGACTAAAGGGATTGAGATTCATTCATAGTCAAGGAAGACAGGACACTTCACAGCTGTTCATGAGTAACAGCACCATAAGATTCACCGGTATCAAAGAAAGATTTGAAGATAATTGTGAAGTACAAGTAGGATACCCCAGATCAGACTGATGTTTACTAAGATTCTGCAGCAGGGAATCGGCTAGAATAAAGTTTGGATATGAAAACTAAGAAAATAGCCATAAGCAAGATTTGTGTTAAGGATAAAAAAAAAAAAAAAAGAAAGAAAAATACAAAATAAGGACAGAACCACAATAAAAACATTTTCAAAAAAAGCTTCATTTCATATGTCAGTATTTTAAATGATTGCACATGCCCTACTAAATATATGTACATAATCTGAGTAAGAGGCCATGTTTGAGAACTCAAGTTTTAGTAAATACAACATGGTATCTGGTGCAAATGGTAGTTGCATCTCTCCACGTACATGTAGGAAAACATCAAATAAGCAAACACATAACTTAAAGCTGACTCACAACCATGGATTTGACAGTATTGTAGCAATCATTTTACTAATTTTTTTTCCACAAATATTAGCAGATCCAAATACTTGCAGATTCTGCTAGGCACTGAAACATATTTGATCTCACCTTCGGTTTCTTGTAAGAATATAGTCATAGCGAAGGCAGAAATACTAAAAATCCAAGAAGAAGAAGGCTTAGATTATCATAGGAAAGGGATAAAGAACCAACAAAATAAAAAAATCAGAAAAGCATGCAATAGCTTAGAAGCAAGAAGGAAATAAAAAAAAAACTGTAAAGGAATCAGAACTTTCCCATAAACACACAAATATTACAGCAAATCTACTAGAACACATATAAAGGGGCTTTTATGAGAAAAATGGTGAAGATACTGCAATGAGGTATAAAACATAGACTGGGGCTCTTGGTGACTAACCTTACAAGGTTTATACAGAGAACTCCATGAAGAATGGCTTAGACCTGGGTGGAAAAGAGAGAAGGGCTAAAGCAGCTTACTTTCAGTTTTATGTACACTTAAGAAGATGAAGCAGTATCAAGCTGCAGGCACTTAAAAGTGAAAACCAAAACACACTAGAAATAGGGGACTATCATCTCCTGGAATATTATACTTGTGAAGATGGGAATCTCATGGGAAAGGTGCTGTGGAGAACAGTGCACCTTCTTTCACAGCAGGCAATGTTAGTCTGAACAGAACATCATCGGAAACAAAGACAAGACAGAGCAATATGGTGATAGACTCCCAGTGGGAGAGCCATGTGTCTGTTCTGCTTTAGGAGGACATGCACGCTCACTCCAGAGACGAGGCGACACAGGAAAACAGCAGGACAGGCTGTCAGCTCTGACTCCAGTGGGGCATGGGAGGATCTTCAGCTCAACAGACCGTATGGTACTTACTCGTTTTGAGTAACAGAAACTGAAAATGGGCCTACCCTTGATGGCCTATGGGAAAATGCAAACTATATGCAATCTGACACACAGGTCTATTTGTGGTTTTCTACTTTCCCCCTCTCTATTGCTGAATTTTTGGATACTAGAGGTTGGCTTTCAGGGAAAGGGAAATAGCAAAAAGCTTCTGGACTGGGACAGTTCAACACAGCAGCACGCATTAACAGCCCAAAGAAATATTCTAATTTTATACAGAAACCAGTTTTTATTCTCATCTATAGGAAGATCCCAGGGTTTCTCATTACTGCTTTAGGATTTTTTCTTTTATTTTTGCAGCTACAAATTTTTTCCATTTCTTTGAAGAGCTTCCTTTCCCAGTTGGCATGGCTTTCTAGACTGTTTCCAACCTCCTTATCCCAAGAAACAGCAGGTGGTCTCCATTGTCATGGGATTCACTTACACAGGATAGAATTAGTACAGTGTTTTACTTAATTTTCCAGTTACTTCTGGAACATAATAAGATACATGAGAACATTGAAAACATGTCACTAAGGATTTTTGTGCAGTAAGTTGTGCTATGAGCAGTGGTGACTTTCCAAAGGGAGGTTTGCTGCTGCTGCTTTCTGTCTTGGCTGCTCGAGCATCTCCTGCAATGGAGAAGCCACTGAGGGATGCAACAAACAAGCACCACACACGCACAGAACACGGCAGGCTCTCTCAGTCATATACACTGGTAAACACACTTGTCTCATTTGTGAATAGTTCTCCAGTTCCAAGTGTGTGAGCCTGATTTGCTTCCATTTACTCTCCCTGCAGGTGGCTTTCCTCAGACCCATCCCTACAACCTTACAAGCACTGAGGCAAAGCTAATGAAGCAAACACAATAGTCTAAGGTGTTTTATTTCTGAAATCAAGAAACTGAAGTTAATATTTAAAGTCAAAAGTTTTTACCTCTTTCACTGACCTCTTATTTATTTTTGAGAACTTCTCTATATTCACAACCATGCTACTTAATTAACAGTAGGTTGTTTTCTTCTGTATGTTAGAATTACTTTCATAAAAAGGACAGAAGAGAAATTTTATACCTGAATTGTAAAATCTCTGGAAAAACTGTATTTTCCTGTTGAATATTAGTGAGTAAAAAGTCAAAGTATTTCACTCACAACACAGAATTGGCCCCAATAATTTAAAAAATAATGAAAAAATGCAATATTTTTGCTCAGACACCCACAATAACAAGGTTGAATTCCTTTTCTCAGTTGTAATAAACTAAATACAGATGAACATCCATGATGAAATAATTCTAATAAAAAATGAGGACAATACATCAGAAGCACCTCCTCTTGGAATAGAGGAACATAGTAATTCAAGGCAGGCCTGAACAGCAAAATAAATCAAAACAGATCCTTATTCCCAACATTGCTTTAAAATTTCTGTGAACTTACTGGATATTCAGAAAGTACCAGCTAGAGCATAACCATTTACATAAACTTCCAGAAAATATTTAATACCTGTAAATGTTTTAGGACTGTGATACTGTATTGGCTAACCACAAGAAAGATGAATATAACAATGGTACAAAAATTCTCAGGAAAGGAAGAAGAACCATTTCACAGTTTATTTAAAGCTGATCTACAAGTGCTGCTGTAACTCCACTGACTCACTAAAATTAAGTAATGTATCAGGTGAGGACCTACTCCCAGATGTGTTAAATATGGTGACACGTCAGATAAATTTCACCCAGAAATTACACGATAAAGCTCTATCAACTATCTTCCTAGAAAAGCAAAACTAACTGAGGGTTCAGTGGAATTAATTTAGTTCATATTTGAAAAATACTCCAAATGAGTATAGACATACATATGCAAACACACAAACACACAGACTTGTCGGCCCAGAACACTGACAATCCTCTCACAGGATGGAATCACTGGGTGCTTTTTTTTACTGCTTTGCATTGGAGATGAGACTGCCTTTGACAATGTATCAGTTTTTGCATTGTGTATAAATATTTTCATGTAAAGATGTGAATTTGCAGAGAGATGCACTATCTGCAGTTGGAGATTGTCGTGGTTTGACACTGGCCCAATGCAAGGCACTCATGAAGAGTCGCTTGCTCATCCTCCCCTGCCACAGCTGGGCAGAGGAGGGAAAAGAAAAAAAAATAAACAAACGCTTCATGAGTGAGATAAGGACCGGGAGAAACACTTCAAGGGTGAAACAGGCTCAACTTAAGTTGCAAAGTGAATTTATACCAACAGAATCAGAGGAGGATAATGAGAAGTAAAATAAGCCCTTAGAACACCTTCAACCCGCTCCCCCCACCAGGCCCTCCCTCCTTCCCACCAACAACACAGGGAGGGAGGGCAGGGGGGTTTGGTCAGTTCATCACCAAGATTCTCTTCCGCTGTCTGGGAGTCTTCCCCTGTGAGGCCGTGGGGTCCCTCCCATGGGAGACAGTTCTCTGTGAACTCCCCTGGCGTGGGTCCACTCTCACGAGTAGCAGCCAAACTGCACCTGCTGCAGCGTGAGTCCCTCCCACGGGCACACAGTCCTCTCAAAACTGCTGCGCCATGGGTCTCTTCTTACGGGGTGCAGTCCTCCAAGGACAGGCTGCTCCAGCCTGGAAGCAAGGGCCCTCTCTCTCCGCCAGGTCTGCCACTGGATCACAGCCTCCTCCAGGCACCCACCCACTCTGGCATGGGCACCTCCCGCACAGGCTGCGGGTGGATCTCTGCGTTCCCCATGGACCCATGGGCTGCAGGGAGACAGCTGCGTCACCATGGTCTTCACCACGGCCTGCAGAGGTCTTGGCTCTGGCGCCTGGAGCATCTCCTCCTCCTCCTTCTCCACTGATCTCCATGTTGCCACGTTGTTTTCCCTCACATATTCTCACCTCCTCCTCTTCTCTGACTAGAATCCAAAATCTTGTGACTTTGTTTTGATTTTCTTTTTAAATATGTCATCACAGAAGTGTTACCAACCTCTCTCACTGGCCCAGTTTTGGCCAGCAGCATGTCCATCTTCAGAGCCACCAGCCACTGGCTCTGCTGGGCATGGTGGGAAGCTTCCAGCAGCTTCTCACAGGAGCCATCTTTGTGGCCCCCTGCTACCTAAAACCAGGCCATGCCAAACCCATACAGAGATAAATTCCACCTTCCACCATTCTGCTTTCCCTCATCTGAACTGTACATATTGTCACCAAATTTTGCACATCAGGAGTAATATCAGCAGAGGAGGAGAAAGAAGTAGGGAAACTGCAGGCATGTTGGTGTGCTCATTTTTAAGCTACTTTTCTGTTCCTCAGTTCTTGTCATTGACTGCACAGATGTACAGTCATGGACATTTCAATTCACAAAGACCTGGTCTTCTATAAATTTCCTCTGCATTATTTTTACATCTTCCTCTATCCTTCCTCACAGCTTCTGTGTAATTCCAGAGTACCAGAGTTGAATAACTGAAAAAATTAAAGAATGCTCACCCTGCAGTGACTGTATCTCCATTTACTGCAAACACACAGAAAGAATGCCCAAATTCTGCAGTTTAAACTGAGTGAAATGACACTACATATGTGGAAGGAATTCCTCGTCTCCTCTTTGAACATACATAACAGATTTAATCAACAAAATAGCTGAACTTTTCAGAAGACATGTAAAATGGTCCATTTCCCTGTTCAAATGTCACTGGTTTAGTCCATTAGTCCACCATTTAGTTCATTCAACGCAACCTCAGGGGTGCGCACTGCACCGCAGGCTAGGCAAAGCAACTCACCTCCTGATAGCAGACTGTGGATGTGCTAAAAGGACCGAATATAGAGACAAAACAACTGCAGGCTTTATCTAGTGTGACAGACATATCAGGTAACATCTGGCCTGTTGGTCTGATCAGACACCACCAGGATTCCTGAATCACAAGTCCCTGTCCCTTTACAAGCATATGCACTATGCAGAATTTAATTAGCACTTGTATAGCTGTTCACTAGGAATCAAGACAATTCACTGAGGTTATCTTCTGCTTGAAAATACTGCTAAAATACCTAACCTTTAAGATGATGCTGACCCAATAGTTTTCACTGCCATCTAAATCAGGCTTATCAGGTGCAAAGGAAATCCAAGCTGAAAGTCAAGAACCTGGCTATGACCACGATGATGCAAAGAAGTTCTGAACAGACTTGCTCATGGTAAAGGTATCTGAAAAAGTGTCTGAGCAACCAGCATACCCCAAGGGATTCAAATCTCTAGGCTGGCACCAGCTGACCAATTCCTGCCAGCCCGCACCCCAACACCTACATATCTCAGAGGTAACTAACCCAAAGCATGAAGAAAGAAAAGATTTTAATGGTGACCATTTTTCATATAATTGATGTACTAGGATTATTATCACCTGATTGTTTAAGAGCTGTAGAAATCACATACAAGTTTATGTAAATGGGTTAGCAATATTTTTCTCATTATTTAATTCAAAACTTACTTGGGTTAAAACCAAAGATCTCACTTGAATGACTTTTAATTATATTGATTACATTATAGGAACAGCATTAATTATGAAAAAACATTAGAAGCTAAAAGAGCATTTCTACTGTTCTGCTATTCTGTGGTACACAGGCTGAATCTTTAACCCGGAATAAAAAAAAAGAAATCACGGTGATTAACGAAAAACCCAAAAAGCCAAACCAGCCAACCAACCAACCTAAACCCAAACAATAGGAAGCGAATGCATTTGGAAGGAGAAGTAGAAGGAAAAATATAAAACAAGAGCATTTATTGAGAAGAGGTATTTACTCCTTCAATTCCTTCTTCAAAGTTTACTGACTGTTGAATAGGAAACATTTACTGATTTATTTTTTTTCCCCACAGGGAGCCACAAGCATAAAACTGACAAAATGCACCATAATGTTCAGTACCCCAAATGTCAGCTCACCCAATAAAGGAAGAACAGCCTATCTATTCAGCCAGTTCCACTAGTCTAGAGATACTGATAGTGTCCTTTCTTCTGGCTGCTTTCACATAAATGATGAAAGTAAGGGTCTTCCACAATTCCCCCCCATCACAATTAAGTTTGAGTCAAAAATGTTTACCAATATTATCATTTGTTCTGCAAACTGTGTTAAAAATTGCAAAGCAGTTTTTACTCAGGTCAGTCCATCAATTACTCTTTTATACATTTCTCACTGGACTGGAGTTTCAGTACTGAACTGCCTCTCACCCCTCAGAATGCCAGATGAAAGATCTAGCAAATAAAGATTTTACAAGTCTTTGATATTAGTTGAATGAGATAATATTTCTAACAGCTTAGGAAGCATTGTCATGTGTAGTAATAATGTGTTTCTGGTCCTGCCAGCATTTTCACACTAAATGAATTTTTGTTTTGGTCCCTAAGATTACACATGCAACTAATAACAGATGAATGCTCACTGTGCAAAACTGAGATATCTGTGCATTACGTCAGTGAACTCTTTTCATCCTGTCAGGTAAGAATAGTTTCCAGTTGTTTAGCATATACACAGAAGTTAAAAAATAGAATGTTTAATGGGAAGAAAAAAATCTTTCGAATTCTGAATGCTCACTGCCTGGTTCTCAGTATCTCCTATTCTCCTGTGTAACACAGTTTAATGATTTTCTTGCTTTAAGGAAGAAAACACGCTTTCCAAGGACAATACAGAGGGCTAAGAAGGCTGCACTTAATTGGAAGACTAAATTTACTCAAAGTGTCCCTGGATGTCTGCCAGATTCTTTTCAATGACACTTACTGCAACCTTGGAAAACTAAAATATATAAATAAATGCCAGTGAGCCTCCCAAAAAATTAAATGCAACATACTCGCATTTAATATACCAAAATAAATCAGTACAATCAAAAGCTATTGAGACAAAAATGTCATTACATTTTAATAATATTTTTGTTGCAGGGGGGAGGGAGGCTTCAAAATTACTTTTACAAAATCTACACTGAGTTAATGGAAAGTGTATCTTTATGAAAGAAAAAAAAAAACAACTAAGTAGATTTGAAAAAATCTGCCAGCTTTGAATAGCAAAAATCCACAGTCTGAAGACTGCCCAGCTAATCATTTAGTAATTCCAGCCTATTGTTATAAACTCCATTGTCCCGACTATTCAAAGGGAGCAATAAAAAAAAATGCATATAAAAGTAAAAAGTGGAAACACCTTTCTTCAAACATCATTCTGCCTTATTAATGTCTTACAGAGAACAAAAAAATAAAAGTATTGATGACTATAGTGCATGGACCTGTATTTACAAAAAAGAAAAAAGGGAGCTGAGGGACTCTTTAAAAAGCCCTTTTTTTACCATTACCTGAAGTTTCATTCTTTTCCATTACAGTTCTATGATATAAGAAAAGATTGTTTATCTCATACACATCAAAACATTAAAATATAGTCAAATGCAAGAAGGAGCCTGCTTCAAATACAGACACAGTTTTAAGTGAAGCCTGGGATATTTACATAAATGTATAAAGCATTTGAGACTTAAGTTTTAAACAGTCTTTCAGTCACTATATTTAAACAAAGAATAAATACATACACTAAACACCAGATTGGAGTCACACTCATATCTCATTCCAAAACAGATCAAATTTTGAATCNATTTTTTTTTTGCTAACCATTATGCATTCAGTAGTCTGGTCTTTTCAGAAAAAGGGTTTTCAAAGACACTAGTGTCTCTAGAACCAGAACTTGATGGACACTGACAACTATTTTTCTTACACTTTAAGCTTCTTCTCAATGCTGGAATATATAACTTTTTGTTGTCTCCATTATCTGTTTCAGTAAAATGATTTACACTGGGTTCTAGTGAACAGAGAGAAAAAGGAGAAAAAGAAAGAATAATTAACATATTGCTTTTATCTTTGATCATTTCATTGACCCAGAAATCCTTTAAGCACAGATGTAATTTCAGGCACATGAATAGTACTACAACTCCAATGAAAATTGCTCCTGGAAGTGTAAGAGTAGAAGGCTTTGTCTTGAATAAAGACCAAAAGTCTCAAGTACTAAGCAAACTGTAAGTATTTCATGGATTTCAAGCAAATATAAGTCTTCATTTTTTTCTCATATACTTTTTATGCACTTTGTAAATACTCTTTTAGCTAATAAAAGTCTACAACTTCTAACTTTCACTTAGAAAATTTGCATTGAAGACTGACTAAAATGCTGCAAAAACTTATACTAGCAAGGACTTAAACATCCAAACAAATGTAAGGAAACAAGACATTAATTTGTACATAGCCTAATATTAAATACATTTCAGAAAAAAACCCAAACAAACACAAAAACCCAACCAACAGCCAAAAACCCAAATTCCAAACCCTAAAACATTCCTTCAGTTTGGAGTGGAACTCATGCTCATAATGAGGTTGCTGTAGCTAATCTGAAAATGAAAAACCAGTCTGGACATATGTACAAATGGAACAACCTCTCATTTATTCCACTCTCCTGCCTGTTTGGGGGAGGTCAAATAAACTTGTGGCATGAACACCTTCATCAGTAAAATCACCTGAGGAATCATTAAAATGGCCCACACATGAAGGTGGGCCAAGAAATTTTAATCTGCAGGAGATAATATATGTTTTAAGCCTATAACAAGGCTTAAAGATGGATGACTGCTTACACCAAAAAAATGAAGAAAATTATTCAAATTGAATGAAAATTGCATTGAAATACCCTCTTGAGAATTCATCTCTCAGCCTTTTAGAATACGATTCATGCTTCAACACAGTCTGAAGAAAGGACAATGCAATCAATAAAAGCCGTCACGTTAGTGGTAATTCACAGTATTTCTTATTATTCTGGCCATTCAGATCAGTATCTAAGATATTCAGATATCTTATAATTCTGGCCATTCAGCACTTCACATGTTGAGCATGCACTGACCCAGATCTAGTAATGAGTGTTTTTTAAATTTTAATAATGAAAAAATTATACAGTTAC
>WEIT01018619.1:2452-16938 GCA_013389985.1 Dryoscopus gambensis
ATAACTCCATGAATTTTTTATTATTCATGAATGTTTTCTGTAGCTGCTGTGAGTTGGACGTGACCCAAAACACCCTGTGTACAATCACATGTTGCTGGTGGAGGAAAGAGGGAAAAAAGTATCTAGTACAATCAGTTAATTTATTTATGTTACGAAAGTGATAACACTTGTTAGCCACAACTGCTTTCTTTAGACTTGGAGAAGGTATTTCAACACCTCAACTTGAGGCAAAAGCACAGGGAAGAAAGTGCCTCGATATGCACAAGGCAAGTTGGGGGCAGTGGAGACACTTCAAAAGTCTTATGCTTATTAACATTTTTTTAAATTTAATTTTATTTATATTATTGTATTTTATTTTATATAAACTTACAGGTAGAAGCAGCTCCATATTTATCTTGGAATTTGAGTCCCTCATCTCCACTTGGAGGTAGCAACCCGTTCTTGAAGATCTCATCACACTGCAGACTGTAAGTGAAAGTTATATCAAATCTGGTACTAATAAAACTAGACTAAGACTAGGATCAGAAGTAGGCTCACCTAGGAGTACATTTCCTATCACAGGCACCCATGGTTTGATGGGCCACATACATTGAATGTAGCTCAGAGCCAGCAAAGTGCTCCAGGCTTGAGATCTGACAACCCTCTACTACCGAAAATTTCTCACATGTGGGAAAAAACTTATTGAAAAACCCCTCACCCTAGGGAAGCTTTTACCCTCATTCCTTCTCAAATGAGAGGAGTATCTAATAATACAGTAGCCATAACTATCTGAGTTTGGTCTGCTCCAGTCTGAACACCCACCGTGTATATTTCTAAACCATTTGCCCTTCCCTAATTCTTACAAACCACTTTACAACTCAAGTTTAATCAATAACAACTGTGTGAAACAGCACTCAGACAATAAAGAAGTTGGAATTCCCCTTAATAGCCCTTTAAAGGAGTTTTAATTAATTCCATGTGCTTCTGTAGGATTATCAACTTTACAGTACAACTGCATGGGAAAGCTTTAAGACATTTCACTTATGTCTGCAGGATGTTGTGTTAAAAAACTGGTTTTCATGGTTTGTCACTGCTCCCTATTAGCTTCTTGATTAATCCTAAAATCCCACTCCCCCTTGCTTTTCCACTTTAGACATCTCTCCAGTTTCTCCTTTTGGCCCCTCTTACATCCCTTCTCCTAGAGCTTCATCCAGCTCCTAGTAAAGGAAGCAGAAAGATTTTCACAGATGGTAACGGGAGCTTGGCAGGATCATTCCCTTCATTTTCCTTACTACTCAAAGAAGCCGTTTAGCTAATCCCAAGCAACAAATCCATTGCACAGCACCAGGTGGAAGCCAAAAACTCTTAACTTTTACCCAGACGCCTGAATTTTTTCACATTTTTCGGTTCCTCATGGGTGTTTATTTTCTTTCATCATCTTCAGGTTCTTTTCAACTTCTGCGCCTCTTTTCACTCCTTCTGTTCCCTTTAGTCCTTGTTTCCATTCCTTCCATTTCCTAACTCAAAACCTCTTTCCAGGATTTCTTAATTCCTGCCTTCCTGCCCCTTTTCCCCTTGTGCCACTGATCCTTGCCTCCATCCAGTTCTTAGTACCTCTGAACCATTCATCTCATTTCCATTAATCACACAAGACTTGTGTTAATTATTGTTCAGCCGAGAAGATCTAAAATAGCATCAGCAATGAAAAAGAAGAAAGAGATGAGGGGAGGAAAGATTTGCTTTTTTCCCATCATCATATTTACAGCCAGTGACTTTTCCTAATGAGCTTAGGAAAGGAAGGCGAGTGATGTGAGAGCAGGAAAGCCTGAGCCAGTGTGCAGTTAGAGGCTAGAGTTCATGAGCTGTCCTGAGCATGTTTTATCAGGTCACCGACTCAGACGCACCATAGGGCAATTTCTCTTTCTCAGCATTAACCCTCAACTCTGAGTCTCTGCTGGAAAGGCCTCCCCCTTCACAAACACTCCAGGATAAGATGATAAGAAGATTACAAGTAAAGCCTCTCTTTAGCAATTCCACATCTCCTGTCAGACACAGCAAGTTAAATTACAGTGCAGGCTGCAAATGCATTGATCATCCACTCAGCTCCTACAACCCAGGGGTGAAAAGATCCATGCCGAGGATAAGTGAAGTAATCTCAGGAAAGTTTATTTTAGCTGGGATGGGTTAAACAAGTTCAATGAGGCAAGGCTTTGGGAGGGCGCTGGAGCCAAGTTCAGCAATGTCTTGTTTGTTCAGGTACAGGCTGTGGGTCATACACGCCACAGCTGTTCAGGTCTTCTCCAGAGCACATGGACGGTGCCGTGTGAGCAGCAACGCCTCACCAATGAGATGGTGAAGTGTCCCATTCCAAGAAAAGCCTCCACACATTTGCCATAAGCAGAGACCCATCAATACATTAACTACCTCTTTATTGCAGTAACTTTATGCTGCTGAAACAGAAGAGGTCTTTTTATATTCACAACAGCTCCCCTTTTCAAATAGGTGGCAATAGCATTCGTTTTACCTATAAAATCTATACTGTGTTTTATGACAGAGGAAATAAACCTCCCTAAGCAGTTTTGACAGAGAAGGCAGGACTGTCCATTTTAAAGATAAAAAAAAAAAGAGATTATAAATCATTAGGAATGCTTATGAATTCTATTCATGACTGTCTTCTTTATTAAAAAGACCCATTGTAAAATGGAAAGTTCAGAAGGCTTGGTGGTGAGCGAAAATGAATTATAATGACATCACTGGGTCATGAACTAGGCCCACTGGCTACTTTCCAGAATAAAATTGACTGGAAAGATCAGATGAGCCCATTTGTACTGAGAGACATCTGGGTGGCAGCCAGAGAATCTGGGTTCAAGCTCCCTATTTACAGAACACGTTTCCCTTTCCCCTTTCATTACGAGGAGTAATCTGGATTTCCCAGGCATGATGTGTGGGATAGTGATGTCATTCAATTGAGATTCCAGCAGGATTTTTCCTAGAAAAGTTCTTCATATTCCTCACTTGGTGAAGGACCCTGTGAAGAACACAAACGTCTCAACTTCCAGCTGACACGTACAGTATGTTCTCACTGCACTGCTGATGGGAAGCATTTTACCTTCAAATATGCATAATTCACCAGAATTTTCCATTCCTTTTTCCTCATCATCTCTTTCCCAGGTAATAAACTGTGTTTGAATCCCAAGCAAAACTCATTTCTGCTAAGAGGTCAGTTGTAAACCTTTAAGGGCATTTGCTGAAAAAATGAGGGGATACCATTTTCCCTTTTTGTCTTAACTTTCTCAGGTGTCTTTCTAAATGCAAAATGACATCTCATTCGAAGCTCCAGTGTTATTTTCATCCTTCCTATTCTACAGTTTATACATCTTTGATGTTGCTTGAGATTTCAAAGAAGCTTTTACCTAATACTGTAATACCTATTTTCTGAAACATTTGGGTGGCCATACGCTTGCCAAAGAGCAATAATGCAGATCAGTTGGATGTCAGCTGTCAAATAAGGTGGAATGGTATATTTTCTGGGGAAGAAAAGATGTCTAACCATCTGACCTTAGCACTGGCACCATCTCAATATTAATATATTTTATGCATGCATGTGATAACGTTATACCTTCCTTATGGTCCTGCAGGGAAGTTTCCCTTCTCCCTACTGAGGATTATTACCTATTCAGAGGCGGTTATGATTATAGATACTTACTAAGACAAGAATAATTGACCATAAAAACCCTTTTATATTCCCACAATTATTTTTGCATTGACTAAAAGTGTCGAGAAAATCTAATTTTATTAGCAGGTCCCTAATTTTGCTTTCATTGAACTTATAAGTAGCTTTCTTTCCCCACCCAAAGTATGTTTTCACTTTGAGGCATTTGTCAATGCTGAGAAAGAACAATTTGCCACAAGATTCCTACTGGGAACACATGGATCAAATATCAAAGTAAATATGATATATCTACAGGAGAAGGAGCAGGCTTGGGAAGGTTTTGAGAGCGTGTGTACATGGAAGGGTGTCAAAAGACAATTCTGTGTAGATTCCAGCAGTCATAAACAAGTCCATGTGCAACCAAGAGTCTGACAGAGATTGAGATGGAGCCAAAAAAACATTTAATGACAGTTTTGGGAGAACTGAAAATCCAGTTCTGCTCACAAATGTGACATTCAGGCCATTGTTTAGTAAAATCTGAGCACTAGAATCCCATGAGTTTACCAGAGAAGATGAATTAAGGGAAATGACATAACCAGAGCCCATCCATGAGATACAGGGAGTTAATAATATAGATGAGAAGAGTGACAGCAGCATGACAGATTCTTAAGCACAACTCTGTTAACTGTAGGTGAATGAATAGCTTTCTATTAGCAGGTCTTTACTTCAAAAAAAGCAAAAAGAAAACCCAAAACAAAACACATTCTCATTACATTTAACCAGACATGGTAAAAAAAGAAATCCAGGAACCCTGGATCCTGTCCTGGCTTGAGGGAATGGGCTGGCATTCAAAGAAAAAGAAGAATGAACAGGCCCTCATTTTGCAATTATTATTATAATAAAAACTTTATTCGTCATGTCAGCCTAATGTTTTCTGAAATCCAAATTTCCAAGGATGGGACTTTTAAAGGCACTCATAAATCTCTGAAAAAGTCTGTGTTTCACTTAGGTACTTTTGAAAATCCAAACAAACAGGTTTACAGGCCTCTCTGAAAATGCCTTCTCTATGGCACAGAACTGACTGTGGCCCACAGCTCATTAGACAAGGGCCCTTAAAAATTCATCAATACCCAGCTCCAGGTTGGATCTGGATAAATATGAGGCTTATCTTCTTTAAATCATTGTAGGGGCTCTGAGAGCAATCTGAATAAGCATTTCCATATGTGACATGGCACCACTGAGGAAGCATGACTTTTTCCTGATCCAGACCTGAGCTTTGTTCCAGGTGTGTCTCTCCATCTGATGCCTACTGAGTTCGCTGTAGAAGTAGGTGGATCCATATTGGATCCATATTCTGTTGCTTTTTCTACCTGAAAAAACGGATTTCAGGATTTGGCCTGGTGTCATCAACAAGGCTAACTAGAAATGTTTCAATAAAATATGCTATTTCTAAGCTAAAAATGATTTGTGGAAATATTTCATCTTCAACAGAGACTTTATTAACAGGACTTCTAAGAGGAGTGTGGCAAATGTCTCTGCCTTGGAATTTGGTTTACTTTCCGCTTCTGCTACGGGTTTTCAGTGTCACCCAGGCTAAACTTTACTATGTCTACACTTCATCAGTTCTTTCCTTCAAAATTTACAATCCTTAAGGACAAAGCATTCACATTTTTTAAGTTTTGGATATTTTATGAGTCACTACAGAAAGCCCTTGTAAGTGCAGGATGCTCTGTGGCCCAGCACATGGCTGAAAACTGACTTCCAGCTGCTGTGCTTTTTCAATATTAAAGGGCACACACCCTCTAAAGAGCACATCTGATTCTTCCCGAGGCTAAGCTTGAATATTTGCCAATAGTCTGGAAAACCAGGCGAGTCTTCAAGTTACCCTTGGATGGGTCCTTGAGATAAAGAACAGGTGTACCCTGACTCTTTGCAAAACAGAGATAAATATCCTTTCCATTTCCAAGAAATGTTGCTCTCAGCTAAGAAAATGCAGATGCCAAAGTCACCACAAAAAGGAACTGCTCCCTTCTCCTGTGTAGGGACATAGTGTGGGTTAATTTTGAGAGTTGCTGTCCTATGGGATTTTTTTTCCCTAAAAGATTTGTAAAGCTAACTTGAAATATTTTCTTCATCAAGAGAGAAAAAAAAAAAAAACAACAGAAGAATTCCTTCCTATTAGATTATATCCATGAATGAAAGTTTAATTGTTTAGTTTAAAACTGTTTAAGGAAACCTGCATATGAATAGGAAGTCAGGCTTTTAAGAAGGCAGCCATAAATATAAACAAAAACGTGATGCCAAACAGCAATTAGTGCTTTGTTCCTTTTTTGAATGACAGCATGCCCTAAACTCATTTATTTCCAGTTCTGACTTGCTGCAATGTGTAAAAATACTACTGTAAATCCACTAAATAAGCTTTGTCTTTTTCTCTTAGGGTTCTCTGGCTTTTGCTGACTTTCTATGCAATGTTCTCCCTTTATTGTGCAAGATACAAAGGTCTCCACCTCTTCTTTTTAACTTTGTTTGGAATGGCAATTATACATAACTGACTTACCTGGAAATGTTTCACAGATACAGACAGAGATTGTGCTCACCAGTGGGAGTGCTAACAAGCTGACTGCCAGGATTTTAAATGCCGTGGCATGTAGAGTCAGTGCAGATCTAGATGGTTTTAATTGTTTGCAGTCGTTGAGGGACTGTCAAAACCATTTATTCTTACCACTGGTAGTAAATTTTTGGGGAAATGTCACTCTAGACAAGAAGGTAGATTTTTCAAAGGCACAAATGGTAGTCAGGCATCTCGCTGCCATTTGCTGCTTTGAAAACCCTGCCCAACTCCTTAGACAAGTTGCCTGGCAAACAGATGTGTAAGGATGGATTGGACATTTAGGTATCAACACCATCTTTGAACTCCTTGGATGAGGAGTCTGCCAACATTTTTTTTGGCCTTTCCTCTAACACTTAATGTCTTCTAAGATGAAACACTAGCAGTTCTTTAAGCCCATGTTATTTTAAATACAGGCCAGGACCTTTAACGAATTTGCTTAGTGGTGGCAGAGGAGGAAGAAAGATTTGGTCCTAAGTGTTGTTCAATAGCATGTCTTGGTTTTCTCTGGATGGTAGCCAGGACTGATATTTAAGAGGTGTTTTGCTGATGGACTATCCTACCTCAGTGACAATAACAGAGTAGCACAGTCCCCAGCAGCCTATCCATCTAGCTAAAATCTAAGAATAGATTCATAAAATCAGAGAAAATTCACAGAAGAGCCTCCAAGGATTTAACTCACCATTATCAAAAGAGAAAGGAATATAATCCTCTTCTAGAGCACTGGTTCTCACACTTTGGGGGCAAACAGAGCATTGTCATCACTCCAAATTTGTCATGAACCACCAAGCATAGTTAATCAAATGTTTAATTGAAAAAACACTGAAAAGATAATAGAAATTTGACCACAAGGATAATAGAGCTTTGAAGACAACCTGCCAGAACCTCAGAGACCACTGATTGCCCTCAGACTAGAATCGGAAAGGTTTTTTTTATGAAGTTGCTCAAATTATCCACACAGCACCCTAAATAAAAAGTGTTAAGAATCAGTGAAATAAGAGTAAAAAACCCTCATTGACTGTTTAATTTATAGTGTTTTGGATGCCTTAGCTTTAGGGGTGTGTATGTAGTAAGGAAAAGTTTTTCTTATATCTTTTCTCATCAGAAGCCCAGAATTGGCAGTGGGAATTTCTAGCAATATCTAAAAGAAAAAGAAAAAAATGGTTGTGAATTAATGCTACAGTACTAGACATATGACATGGACATCAACCTATTAGGAAACTGTTCAGGATAGGAAAATTAGAATCAATCACAGTTTTATTTCATTCATTATATTTGTTGAATTTTGAAGATTAAGTAACTGAGATCTTGTAAAAAAAAAGCTCTAAATTTTCTTCAGATTGGAAAAGCACATTCTTTCTAGAACATAAACATTTGAATTTTTAATATCAATTTTGGAGTATATGATAAAAGTCTTGTAAATCAGTGATGAGCCTTCTGAAATCACAATGAAAATTTTACCAGTTTACTGCAAATTAAAATGACCACACATCAAATAAAAAGTTTCAAATGATTTCAATGTTTCTGTTTAAAAAAAAGTCCCAAACAAAATCCTTGAAAGCTTGATAGAAAAAGAATCAGTCTTAGATCTGGGATGACAGACAGAATCCAGAAGCATCTTTGAAGTATTAACAGTGGTTTTTCATCAGGTGCTTTTGACCACGGCATAGGTCTGAGGGTCTGAAGAAAGTTCTGAGAGCATCATCTGAATGAGCATCTGCCCAAGCCTATAGCACCCAAGATGCAAACTTCCACAGGTTCCAATTAAGCAAAATTCCCAGTATTATCAGTGGATGAGATCCATAACATCTTCTGAGTCCTGAAGGTTAATAAAAAACAAAATAATTAAATACAACAGACATTGCAGAATAAGGTATAAAAGTCAATGAGAATGTGAAAGTACAGAAAGCTTTCTGGTGGAACTTTCAAATTTATTTTATCTGGAACTCAAAACCCTGGACTTTGAAAGAGATCTTAGTTTTTACTAACCTTAGACTTTCTAATGTGATACAGAATTTCATCATTGAGACAAAAAAAATAGGAAAGCTTAACCTACAATTACTCATCTAATAAAATCCAGAGCCTTATTCTTAAGCAGCTGAGATAGCCAAATTTTATCTGCAATAAGCATCTGAACTTCTGGGACGACCTCCAAACCTTTTATGATATGTCTAAAATACACCCCTTTTTAACAGTCCATATGCTCCTTGCCAGTCTTCTACCTCCAAATACCAGCACTATGCAGCCAACTCTTAATGTATGTGAAATCCCCTGGTAGACACTCTTATTCAGAAATAAAGTGCCCTTGATCTACTGTAGCTTTACTCTCCCAGTTCAGTCTCTCAAATGTGAAAGTTCACCAGATTTCGTAAGTGTAACAGAGCAATAACTTATGTTCTGATTTCTGCGCTTTTTCTCCATTTTCCTTAACTCCCCTAAGTGTCCTCATAAAGAAAAACCTCTTGGGGGGAAGAGGGACTCACAGTGCCCTGAACTGTAGGAGCAGGGCAGCAAGAGACCTTTCGCCCCTGTCTCTGCCCTCTCATGTTTTATATGCTACTCCATTCCCCTTCATGTAATTAATCTGACAAGTTTTTGAACAGCTGTCTAACTTTTTCCCTGAGCCTCGAGTAGAAAATTTTTATCTTCGCTCAGAACAGCATGGAAAACTTCTCCAAGTCAGTTAACAGTTTGTCTCACTGTGGGTTTTTAAAGTCTGAGTACAGATTTACAGCATGTTTTATGTATATTTTTTTAGTCCCAAGGTCCCTTCTCTTCACAGATACATACACAACGTGTCATGTAGAAAATATAAATTGTTGATTGTACAGGCACTTTCCTCCTTTTTAAACCTTTCCAAAGGTCTTTTTGTTAAATACACCCAGACACCATTTGACAGATGAGGGGCTAATTGCTCTGTGAATTACCTCTATCGATTCCTGTTTCATGTTGAGCCAAACAAACAAAAGATATTAATGCTTCGAAAAAAATGAATGATGACCTTTCTCTGCAAACACAGCTTGCGGCCTCTGATTATTGGTGATTCCAAAGAGCAGCGGTCAATCGCAATAGCTGTAACGCTATGATCACTATAATAAGCTTGCCTGACCTTCTCTGCCATGTTAAGTGGTTTAAATTTATTTGCCCAACAACACTAGAGCTTTCATTTAAAGTCACAGAACATTCAATTCTACCTAAAGATCCAGGCTATTTTTTTAAAAGCTTTACCGTTTTTTCTTTTTTTTTTAAAGGTGTGCCTCACTTGGCAGTGATAATAACACTGGATACAAGGCATAGCCAAGGAGTTATTTTAACCAGGATAATGAGGAGTCCTTGTTGTGGCTCTGACAGTGTGGATTTTTCTTGAGCATTTTGCCTTCCCACTGCTCCACTCATCTAAAAAGTGTAATTTATTTTTCACTCAATCTTCAACAGAGTTGCAGCTAGGCACTATCTTTGCAGATATCCCAGCTGGGCTAAAAGAAAATCATTGTCATTGAATGCAAATGTGGTCCTAAAATCCAGTCCCTTAAACAAGATTTCTAGGGAAGTGGTCAATAACAGAATTTGGCTACAAGCAAAACTCCTGCAAGTCCTTCATCAATGTTCTCTCTTTTCATTCTTCCTGCTTGGGGTTAGTGTGAGAAAAAAAGGTAGAGATCAGGGTGAGGCAAACCACAGAAGATGAAGGGCTTATCTTTTTCCTAGAAGCAATCTGCAAATTTGCTGGAATATTCTTTATCTTGAGATTTCCACCTCGCTCCTTGGCTTACTATGGACAAACAACATGTGCAAGACAATCCTTTGTCTTGATGTCTGTGATAATATGACACTGTATCCATAAACTGGGAATAATAATCCTTAGTCCCCTCTTCAAAGTGCTTTTCTAAGTGTTGGATACAGCAACCTCAGTAAAGTCCTTGGGAATTCAAAACTCATTTTGATCACTGTTATAAGGCACTGTAGTCTGGTATCAAATGAAGGCTGAAATACAGCAACGGGAAAATATGGTCTAAATTTCTAAGAGACAAAGATACAGGATCAGAAATGATTCCTGGGGGAAAGCAAAGCCAGCAGAAAGCTGTTCACTTCTCTCAGCCTCATTTTTAAAATTCTATTTACCTTCCCCTCTGCCAGGGAGCAAAACCACTATGGTTTGGGAAATTCCCTCTCCTTCCACACGTATCAAGTATCAGCTTGGGTCAGGCCTCACCCCAACCTCACCACCCACACACAAGGTCTCACTCACCCTCCTGGTCCCCTCCCTGAGCTCAGCATGCCCAGAGCCTGTTTGGGTGGTCGCATGTGGATTCACCAGCATCAACACTGTGAGCCCCACTTCCAGCCTGACTGCTAATTCCTCTCTCTATTCCCCCAAAATATGAGAGAACCTGTGGAGAACAGACAAACAGTCGTCAATGTGAATCTGCTGTGAATCTAAGGCAGGATTAAGAGGGGAAAGGAAGCTCAGATATGTTGGCAGGCTGGTGGCATCTTTAAAGGCAGATTTGAGCAGTGATGTAGACGTGCTTAGCTTGAGGAAAACTTGGAAGTACAATAAAGCTGAGTCAAGTGCAGGGCAGTAGTACCTGCCAAAAGAAGTGGTGAATTGGGTAGTCAAACCATAGACAAGAACACAAGAAGGAGAAATGTGGGGAAAGTACCCTAAAATTTTCTCAGTGGATATATTGGCACAGAGCATGGCTGTAGAGGATGTTTGTGTCTGTGAAAGAAATTTCTTCCCTAAATGAATTTATTATCAAAATGCCCCTGAGGCTGGAATTTAATTTCAAATGGAGCTTAAGTAATCAGACATCTATGTCTTGGAGCTGTGAAAGGCTGAGGCCTGTTGCGCTCTGAGAGACAGATATATCTTTAATATCAAAAATTAAAGTTCTGAGAAAAGTATGTTTCAGGCTTAACAAAATTCTGATGCATTTATATATCCATATCAGTCAAGGAAGGAATAGTCCTTTAAACCTTCATGTGCAAAATAGATTTGAGTCAGGAGAATGGTGTAAAGGATGAAATTTCAGTGGCCAGCCCAAGGAAGAATTTGTCCTTTCTCCCCAGATATGCAGTTAAATCTTCATCCAGATACTGCCCTGTGTGACCATCATGGAGAAGGGAATTTCTTTACTTGGAAATTGTAGTGTAGGAGAAAGCACCATTGTGCATCAATAGATCACTGTAAAGTTTAAACCAAAATCACTTTTTATAAAGGGTAAACTGAGGCAGAAACTTGGAGAGAGGCACACAAGCAAGAAAGAAAAGGAAGACATTAGTACATTAGATCCCAAAGTTTCGCTTTCAGGGTTCAAAAGCAGGAATGAGACAAGGAACTTTCACTAATTCTTCCCGCTGCATCTTTTCGTACATTTCAAACCAAATATATTAAGCAAGCAGGTAGGTATTCACGAACCTTGAAATACAGAGGCATCTGGCTAAGGACTGAACAGGTGTTGAAAATATGTTCACACAGTTGTCAGGGTTTTTTTATACACTGATATTATGGAGACACGGTGGGGTGGGTTTTTTGTTTGTTTGTGGTGGTTTTTTTCCAGCGAACATACCTTCAGCATTTTTCCATGGACTGCTGAGTGCAGAGAAGGTGAGGAAGGAGGGAAGTGGTGGGAAGAGGAACCTATTTTAAAATGCAGTCTTCCTACAAGTCAAAACACATTTGATTAAGAATCAAAAGTGTACTGTTATCTACTAAAATCTTTTTCATTTGCATAACATGTTGGTACTCTCAGGCCAGTCAATTACTCCCAGTGCTGTTTCTTCCTACAGCCATTATTCTTTTTCTCAAAAATGCCAGGAAGGCCAAGAAACACATGAGTGGGGCTGTTCCTGCTTCTAAGAAACTTATCCAGAGCTTCCAAGTCACTTTTACTTATTTCCATGCAGTTGGTCCAGTCCCTTACAATTTCCTTTCCAACGCATTTTCCTCAGGAGTAAACTGGACTTTGAAAACATAGAAGGAGTTAATATTAAAATCTCCAATAAACATTTTAACAAGCTAGACATCCTTCAAAGGGTATTTCTGACCCCAAAAAGTAGATATTGCATGAGCTTTACCCAAGCCTACCAGCCCCTTGGATTTCAAACAGCCTCACTGTGTTTGGGTAGAGCACAATACAATTGGCCTGGAGATTGGTTTTCGTAGCTCCACCAGTGCATCAGGCACTGGGACAAGTTTCTCTCAAGAGTAGTTCATCTGAAACACCATTCCACACCAGCTGGGGATCTGCTCCTTAAGAACAAAGGAAACAAATTACAGCGAGTCCCTAAGGACAGAGAGCTGGCATTTCCTCCCACTTGTGCCTCCACCAAGTCAAAAATAGCTTCAGTTTGGGAGACATCACACAGAGATGAGGGTTCAAACCGTTCTCAAATTGAGGATGTTGCTCTGCCACTGCTTCTCTGAGAACAACAGCAGGACACATTTCTGGCTCCAATAGGCTGGATGTGATAATATATGGATCTCCAAGTACTTCGGATTTTATAGGACACCTCCCAGTGGAATGTCTGCAGTTGTTAGCTCAAGGGATGAAAAGCTCGTGAAGCTGTATTCCCACAGCCAGATGGGATATAGGACTTTCTCCCTCAGCTGAGAACCTTGCATTTCAAATCCTGTCTAGGTAAATTACCTTTCCAGGGCTGGGTATTTCCTTTTTGGATATTCCTTGGAAGTAACCATCAGGGAATTAACTAACTTCTTAATGGCTTGGTCAGACAAGAAGGAAGGAAACTTGCACTGGTCCAGTGGGAGGCACCACTTCAGGCATCAGCATCCTGCAATTCTTCCAAGTCGGTGAATCATAGCAGTTTAACTCTCTTTCAAGGGCAAACTTCTTCCTTTCAGATAGGCCCAAGGTAGCAAAGGCAGGGCCTAAAATAGTTGCAGCCAGCATTTGGCTTTGAAAACAATTTCAAAGACTCACTGATGACTGCTAGGAAGAAGTCTAGCCTTGATCTAGAAGAACTGGACAAAGAATATCTCTTTGAGTCTGAAGTCTGGGCAACAAGGACCTATTCAAACAATGAAAATCATTCATTAGATTTATTTAGTATCTCCATGTAACATTCCAAGGGAATGCACAAGTAACAAGGCTTGCCCTTTCTTGTGTTTGCTGGAGTTTAGAAGTAATGAGATACCTGTCCAATTCCCTTATACTATGTTATATTTTAGTATATTATATTACATCAGAATTAAAAGCAGTCACATACCTTGCTACAAAAATGTTCAAGGTAGCATCTCCATCTCTACTATAAACAGAGCCATGGCTCCAGGAGCTATCGTGTGCTTTTCTTTACAAAACATTGCGTTACCTCTTCAGTCAGTTGGGTTTACATTTACATTTCTCTGGAGGTTCTATTCCCAGTTCAAAGCTGCTCTTTTCCAGGTTAACTATAGCCTGCAGACTTTTTGAGAAGCTAATATCTGGTGGCTAGACATTCACAATAATTTAGGGCATCGTATGTGTCAGGATCTGGATCTAGTATAAAAAATGAAGTAAATAGCTGGGTAAATGCTTCAGTGCTTCCTCAAGCTCCTTGAAGGAGGGTTGAATATGATAGTGGGTCAAACAGGTTTCTGTAGATAGTAACTCATATCTAATGAGGGAAACTTAAAAGATCAGGTGATAGGAGCTTAGAGTTGCAACTCAGATGCTAGAACTAGAAAAAGTGTCCATTTTGTCTGACCTGCTGATAAAAGGATACTTTTGAGTCTAACCCTGGTGTCTTAGCATGATGATGACAAGTTGGAGTCAAATAAACAAATGGCAATAGTGTTTTGCACTGCCCTTACACAGAAATTTTAGGGACTTTTATCAGAATCATAACAACATTTCACTTAAGATGGAAGCCAGATTCATCTCTTCTTGAGTAGTTACATCCTCTGGTAAAGCTCTGTAAAAGGTTTTCCTTCCTTCCCTAGACTCCAGTAATAGTGATAATTGATTAATTGATTCAAGATAAAAAATCTGGGTTGTATTCCTGGCAGAAGTCATTGTGAACCAAAACCTTTTTAAACAAAAAAATGTTCAAAAATGAATTACGGGAAAAGATCAGGAATTACTGCTCTCTTTCTTAAAAAAAAAAAAAAAATATTGGGTTAAAACTCAGATGTTTGAAACAATTTCCTTGAAGATGTTTTAGGTAATCTCAGTTAATAAAATCAAAAGGTTTTTAAGAGTCAAATATACTTTCTTACATTTATGTGATTTGTATAACCTTTTG